>SJYC01056862.1:0-15153 GCA_006408675.1 Madoqua kirkii
GCGCTGATGCCGGCTCAGCAGCAGCTCCTCCTGCAACAAGCGCAGGCCCAGCTCCTGGCCGCCGCCGTGCAGCAGTCCAGCGCCGCCGCCGCCGCCGCTGCCTCCACCTCTTCCTCTTCTTCTTCCTCCTCCTCCTCCGCCTCCTCCTCGACCTCGCAGCCCCCAGCCTCCTCCTCCTCCGGGGGAGGCGACCTGCCACCACCACAGTCTGCCAGCCAGCCCCCGGGGACCCCACAGCTTACCCTGTCCCAGCCCATCCAGCTCACAGCACAGGTAAGGGCAGCCCCCAGTGGAGCACCCTCCCCCAGCCGAGGACCCTAGACTGCAGGAGGCTGGCTGGTCCCCGGGCACCATTTACCATTCTGACCACCAGCCACCGGCCAGGCAGTCCCCCAGCAACCCTAGGAAGCCTTGGGACACGCCGCCACCCATCAGTGAGGGGCTAGACCGAGGCTCGGAGGGAGCACACCCTCCAGGTAAGGGGAGCATCTGACTCCCCGATTTCTGTGCACCTCGCTGCGGGGGCCCAGCCACCTGGGAGGCTGACACGTCATGCTCAGTTTACAGCAGACGAAACCGGGGGTCACCTCAGTGGGCAGGACCTGGTGTGGGCCCCGAACGAAAGGCTGAGAATCAGAATCAGTGTGCCCACATCATATCCTCTGGCTCTTCCAGTGAGACCCTCTTTCAGAAAGAGGCCCATGACCTATGGGTCAGGAAATGCCATGTTCTCTCTCCCCATTCTACAGACTTCCGGTCTATGTGGAATCATGCATATGAGGGGCCATATTAGCTTCTAGGCCTGCCACAACAAAGTGTCACTAATGAGGTGGCTTAAAACAACCAAAATGCACCATGTTAGACCAGAAGTCTAAAATCAAGGTGTCAGCAGAGCTGGGCTCTCTGTGAAGGCTCTCGGGGGAATCCCTCTTTGCTTATTCCAGCTTCTGGTGGTGTAGGAAATCGCTGGCTTTCTCATAGATGGATGATTCCAATCTCTGCCCTCTTCATCACATAGCCATTTCTCTGTGCTTATCGGTCTCTGTCCACATTTCCCCTCTTTGTAAAAGGACAGCAGTCATTGAATTAGGGCCCACCCTAATGACCTCATTTTAACTTGATTATATCTGCAAAGACCTCCCAAACCAGGTCATAGTTACAGGAACCAGGGGTTAGAATTCCCGCCATATCTTTTTAGGGAACACAATCCAGCCATGGCAGTGGCCAATTCAGCTTGGCAGTGGCCCACAGACTTCCCATGAGGATCCCTGACAGGAGCTGCGTAGACGCTGGGCAGGCCTCCTCTTCTGACAGGCTGCTCTCTCCGGCGCACCCCTTCCTTCCACACCTGCCCATGTCACCCTTCTGTGCTGTTCACCTGGTTTCCATATAGCATTTGAGTCTGTGACCCGTGTTGCAGGACAGCAAAGAGCCTAGGAAGCCTTAGAACAAGGGACCCTGCTTAACTCCGCAGGGCCCTGAGTTTCTCACAGGGGCTGTTCCTAGGACCCTCCTCTCTCCCAGCCCCTTCCCTAGGAATCCCCTGGCGGCTTGTGCTGTCTGCACCAGGGAGCTGTCCAGCGCCCACGAGGCTGTTCCCTTGGCAGCCGTTAGCCTCTGATGGACTGGCTCCACTGCTGGCCAGCACTCTCATTTGGGGCTTAACACCGAGTGCATTTCTGCCTTCTTAGTGCTTCCTGCCACGAGGTCTGGCTCCTAAACAACACAGAGCAATCTGGCCTCGCTGCTCTATAGTGACTTTCCCAAACAGATCCTCCCAATGCCTGGCTTGCCACTGTTGCCCCATGTAGTCTGTTGGATGCGGCCTTGGTACCAGGCACTGTGCCAGTACGACCGCCTTGGCCCTCATCATGCCCAAGGCTCCGGGGGAGTGAAGTGACTTCGCCTGCCTCAGGTCATACCGCGAGCTCAAGGGGCATTGCCAGCCTGAGTCCAGAGCTGTAACCACATGATCTGGGGCTGCTGCCCCTCGCTGGCACCCCTCCCTCCCTGGCCACCAGAGACCCTTGCAGTTTGCCTCGCACACACACCTCTCTTCACTGGGCAGTGCTGAGGCTCGGGGCTCCTCATAAGAATCCTCCAGTCTCCGTCCTTTCTACCTGGAAGTCGCCTGTCTTTATCCGGTCAGCTCCTCCTCTTCCTTTAAGTCCCAGCTCAGGAGTCTGTGCCTCCAGGAAGTCTTCCATGACTTCTCTTCCTCTTGCTGGTTTGATTTTCTGCTTTCTGATCACCAAAGGCTGTGTGAAAATAGGCCCTCAAAAATCTCTGTTGAAGGAACACAGACTACAGGGAGGGCAGAGGGACAGGGCAGCCTAGTGCAGACCCAACCAGGCAATCAGCCCCAGGAGCAGCAGACGCTCCTGTTCAGCCAATGCCTCTAGGCTCTCCACAGACCCCGGGAACAGCAGGCTGACCCTCTGCCGCCCGCTGCCCTGCCCGCACCCGGATTCTCCAGGCCTGCTCCAGCCCAGCCTTCTCCCCTCGCTCTGCCTGCCCCAGCTTCCCCCAGCTCTCATCTTCATCTGTCCCCTGTGAGTGCCAAGCTAGGCTGAGGTGGTTTCCTGGGAGTTCCGTCGCCCCGTGATCTCACTTCCCCAGCAGATAAATGTTTATCCCGGGCAGCCCAGGAGCAGGGAAGCGAGCTGCCTACGCTAAGGCCGCGGTGGGCGCCACGTCCTCCTGTGCTCACTGCCCCACTGCAGTCACAGCCGGCCTGGCCTGGCTTGACTCTCTTCCCAGCCTGTGTCTTGTGCATGCTGGGGCCATTTAACTTCTCTCACCTGCTCAGTTCCGTCCCGCCCTCACGTCACAGATATTTCCCTTGTGTCGAGCCCTGGCAGGAAGCAGGCATGACTCACACAGAGCCTTGTCCCTGGAGGGGCTCCCAACCTGATAGGGAAACAGACACACCAATAAGCCACCAAGAAATGTTTGAGAAGTTCTAAGAAAGTTGAAGGGCTTCCCAGGTGGCACTAGCGGTAAAGAACCTGCCTGCCAATGCAGGAGACCTAAGAGACGTGGGTTCCATCCCTGGGTTGGCAAGACCCCATAGAGGAGGGCATGGCAACCCACTTCAGTATTCTTGCCTGGAGAATCCCATGGACAGAGGAGCTTTGTGGGCCATGGTCCATAGGGTCCCACAGAGTTGGACACAATGAAGTGACTTAGAAGACATGCAGGCAAGAAAGTCAAGAGCATTCATAGTCCTAGCACTTTGAAATTGTATAAAAAGTACAAAGAGAAAGTCTAGCTTCTGTCCCTGTAATGCCAGCTTCCAAAAAGTCATGTTGGTCAGCTTGGCAGGAACCTTCCTTGCATTTTCCTATCTTGAACAGATGAAGAGGTGATTATAATACCATTCTACCACTGACTTTTTTTTTGGCTGCGCCGCATTTATTGTGGAATCCCAGTTCCCTGACCAGGCATTGAACCTGAGCCCTTGGTGGTGAAAGTAGAGTCCTAACCACTGGGCAACCACAGAACTCCCTCTAATTTTTACACTCTGTGTGGCCAGCACTGGGCACAGGGCCTTCTACCGAGGTGGCCTCACAGATATTTACTGAATCAGTGAGGGATGTTCTGCTGCAGCTTTTCAACCAAGGGTAGGGAATACATCTCTCCTGGGGAGTCATTCAGAATGTCTGGGGTAGGAGAGGCATTGACTGAACATTTATATTCACTACTAAAACATTATTTTGTCTCTGGAAAGCCCAGCGAGTTGGGGGGATGGCCCCATTCCATCTTACGGCCACAGCAAATAGAGCTCGAGAAGATCTTTTAGGCAGGCAGGACCTAGTGAAGAAAGGTGACCGGGAGAAACCTGCTGGGAGTGGTGGGGACACAGGAAAAGGAAAGCGGTTATGTCTGGGGGAGTCAGGACAGGCTTCCTGGAGGAAGTGGCATCCGCACCGAGGAGGGACAAGTGAGAGTTTGCCAGGTGGATGAGTGGAGGAGGGGTTCCAGGCATGGGAAGGGCGAGTGCAAAGTGAGAGAGTAGGGCAGGCTTGAGGAGGCGGTGGGTGGGCACAAATGAAGGATGAGGTGGGAGGAGGTGTCAGCACGGCCACAGCCCCCACTCTAGGCAATTAAAGAGTAAGAGGGAGTATTTGGCTCAGGCCACTGAAAAGACCCAGCCTAGAACATTAGACCTGGCCCCAGGGATCTGTCTTCCTTTTCATTCTGGGATGGGCACAGTGGATACCAGCACTTCTAGCCTTGCAGCCACCATGTGGGCCATGGTCCATAGGGTCCCACAGAGTTGGACACAATGAAGTGACTTAGAAGACATGCAGGCAAGAAAGTCAAGAGCATTCATAGTCCTAGCACTTTGAAATTGTATAAAAAGTACAAAGAGAAAGTCTAGCTTCTGTCCCTGTAATGCCAGCTTCCAAAAAGTCATGTTGGTCAGCTTGGCAGGAACCTTCCTTGCATTTTCCTATCTTGAACAGATGAAGAGGTGATTATAATACCATTCTACCACTGACTTTTTTTTTGGCTGCGCCGCATTTATTGTGGAATCCCAGTTCCCTGACCAGGCATTGAACCTGAGCCCTTGGTGGTGAAAGTAGAGTCCTAACCACTGGGCAACCACAGAACTCCCTCTAATTTTTACACTCTGTGTGGCCAGCACTGGGCACAGGGCCTTCTACCGAGGTGGCCTCACAGATATTTACTGAATCAGTGAGGGATGTTCTGCTGCAGCTTTTCAACCAAGGGTAGGGAATACATCTCTCCTGGGGAGTCATTCAGAATGTCTGGGGTAGGAGAGGCATTGACTGAACATTTATATTCACTACTAAAACATTATTTTGTCTCTGGAAAGCCCAGCGAGTTGGGGGGATGGCCCCATTCCATCTTACGGCCACAGCAAATAGAGCTCGAGAAGATCTTTTAGGCAGGCAGGACCTAGTGAAGAAAGGTGACCGGGAGAAACCTGCTGGGAGTGGTGGGGACACAGGAAAAGGAAAGCGGTTATGTCTGGGGGAGTCAGGACAGGCTTCCTGGAGGAAGTGGCATCCGCACCGAGGAGGGACAAGTGAGAGTTTGCCAGGTGGATGAGTGGAGGAGGGGTTCCAGGCATGGGAAGGGCGAGTGCAAAGTGAGAGAGTAGGGCAGGCTTGAGGAGGCGGTGGGTGGGCACAAATGAAGGATGAGGTGGGAGGAGGTGTCAGCACGGCCACAGCCCCCACTTAGGCAATTAAAGAGTAAGAGGGAGTATTTGGCTCAGGCCACTGAAAAGACCCAGCCTAGAACATTAGACCTGGCCCCAGGGATCTGTCTTCCTTTTCATTCTGGGATGGGCACAGTGGATACCAGCACTTCTAGCCTTGCAGCCACCGTGCCCAGCGAGATAAAACACAGCCACTGCCAAGTCATTGTCTCCTGACTCCTGAGAAGGTGGGCTCAGCCCCACCTGGACTATGTGATGTGAGAATGGGAAGGGGAGGACCCCAGAAGGGGATGAGTCCTGCCACTAGAGAAGAGGTGGGGGAATGCCAGGTGAGCCCAGGCACCCATCTGGAGGTGTTCAGCCGTATACCCACAGGCCCCAGAGTCCAGGAGCCAGGCCGAGGCTCGCTGCTCACTCCAGGACTCCTGGGCTGGGAATCTGTGTGGCTTGTCTGTCCTGGAATTTTAGCATGAGGTAGCATGAAATGTTGGGCTCAGATGGTAACGAACCTGTCTGCCAGTGGAGTCGATGCAGGTTCGATCCTTGGGTCAGGAAGATCCCCTGGAGAAGGAATGGCAACCCACTCCAGTATTCTTGCCTGGAGAATCCCAAGGACAGAGGAACCTGGCAGGCTACAGTCCATGGGATCACAAAGAGTCCAGCACAGCTTGGTGACTAACAACAGCATGGGATATTATATGCAATTGGCATGTAGGTGCTTTTCCTCCCTGTTGACTGGTGCTGTTCCACGGTGTGCTGTCCTAGTCGCTGCTCCACGTGGCAGGGCCAGCCTCTGGGGGATGGGGGTGTACATAGAAGATCCTGTGCTAGAGACAGGCCACCTCTGTCCACCTGCGACCCCAACCTTTAGAGCTTCCCCCAGTGGAGGCGATCGGAGGAATCATAGTCATTTATTCATTCAACTAACACTGAGCACCTGTGTATGCCAGGCTCTCATTCGTGGCCCTGAGGGGACAGCTGGGAGCAAGGCAGAGGGGGCTGCCCTTGAGGACGTTATTATGTTCTAGAGAGACAGACAGTAAACAAGTCAACAAACCAGCAAAACAAGACGGTTTTAGCATAAGTGTGATGAAGAAAATGAAACAGGGTGCTGCCCTAGAAGGAGGAAGCCACTTTTTTTTTTTTTTTTGGCAGCGCTACACAACACATTGGGTCAGGGATCGAACCCTTATTTATTTATTTTAACACCAGAAGCATTTTGTATTGGGGTATAGCCAATTAATAATGTTGTGATAGTTTCAGGTGAACAGCGAAGGGACTCAGCCGTACATAGACATGTATCCATTCTTCCCCAAAACTGCAGGAGGAAGTCACTTTCATAGTCAGGATAGTCAGGAAGAGCTTCACTGAGTAGGTGGCCTTTGAGAACCAAGGCCTGAATGAGTCAGGCATGAAGGCAGTGGGAGAGCTTGGGAAAGGGCAATAGTAGGTACAAGGGTCCTGAGGCAGAAGCAGCCTGACTTGTTCAGGACACAGAGGAAGGTGAAATGTGTGAAACAGAGTGAGTGGGAGACAAGTGGGAGGTGAGGGGCCATGGCAGGGGAAGGCAGGACTGGCTTTTGCAGCGTCTCGTAGGCAAGATCAAGGAGTTGGGAAGGTGTGCTGGGTATGATGGGAGGCAGTGGGGGGTGCTAAGCAGGTTAGGAATGTGCCCCAACTGATCCTTTACAAAGCTCCTTCCAGCTGCTCTGGGTAGAATGGTCTAGAAGCAAGGAGCCAAGTGGTAAGCCCTTGCAGACATCCCTGAAGGCGATGAGGGTGGAGGTTGGGGTCCAGCATGCTATTTTGTATGGATCCTGTAGGTCAAGGGTTACTCCTGGGACTCTGGCTTCAGCGACTGGGTGGTGGCGAGGTGGTTTCCTGAGCTGGAGAAGGCAGGGGAGGAACAAGGGTGTTTTGGAGGGCGGGGCTGAGGAACCAGGAGTTTCACTTTGGACATGATAGGGTTCAGAGAGTCTGTTAATCACCCAAAAGTAGAGACATCAAATAGGCAGATGGATACTGGAGGCTGAAGCTCGGTGGAAGGTCTCGGCAGGAGCCGAAAGTTGTCAGTTTCCAGGAAGAAGATAGACTCATGGGGCTCCTGCCCTCGAGAGCTCATGGGGTGACATGAGGTGGGTGATGAGAGGGTGCAGTGCCAGCGAATGCTTGTGTTGGGGGAGTATGTTCTGGTTTTCGAGATGCTTTGAGAATAATAATATTACTCAGGCCTCAAAACAACCCAGTGAAGAGTTAGACATTATTACTCTTGTTTTATAGATGAAAGAGTGATTCAGGTGGTCCTAGTGGAAAAGAACCCACCTGCCAGTGCAGGAGACGTAAGAGACACGGGTTTGATCCCTGAGTCAGGAAGATCCCCTGGAGAAGGAAATGGCAACCCACTCCAGTATTCTTGTCTGGAGAATCCCATGGACAGAGGAGCCTGGTGGGCTACAGTCCATGGGGCCGCAAAGAGTCAGATACAACTGAAGCGACTTAGCATGTATGTACATATATGTGAAAAACTGAGGCCCCAAGAGAAATGACTCAGTAAAAATGACTGCTGTTTAAGGAGAACCCCTTGAGTGAATAAGGGATCAGGCTAAATGTTCTACATGCATTCTCATTTAATTCTTTAACAGCCCCATGAGATAAGAAATATTGAGGTGTCATTTGAATAAATTGAGGCTTAAAGAGGGTAAAGAACTGCCCGTGGTCTCAGGTGTGTAAAGGACAGTCAGGTGTCTGGCTGGCTCCAGAGCCCAAGTATTCCAGGACACCTTGCATTGTTACCCTAGTCAGTACAGCCCAGAGAGAGAGCTGGCGTACCCCCAAGTCACTCAGAAATTCGCTGGTGGTGCAGTGGTTAAGGGGCCCCCCTGGTTGCTCAGAGGTAAGAGACTCTTCCTGCCAATGTAGGAAATACAGATTCGATCCCTGGGTTGGGAAGATCCCCTGGAGAAGGAAATAGCAACCCACTCCAGTATTCTTGCCAGGAAAATTCCATGGACAGAGGAAACTTGGGGTCTCAGAGTTGGACATGACTGAGACACTGTGCATGGACACACGCCAGTGATTAGGACTACGTGCTTTCACTGCCAAGGGCCCGAGTTTGAACCCTGGTTGGAGAACTAAGATCCCACAAGCTGTGAAGTGTGCCCCCACCCTAAAAAAGGAGGAAGCAGGCACAACATCCAAGACTCAAATCGCCACGGTTCTCAGATGAAAGAGACCCTTACACCCCCCAGGTGACCTTCCCACCCACTGTGGGAACTCCCTCCATACTGTTCTGAGCAGGTGGGGGTGCAGGTCACCCAGGGCCCCCAGGATGGATGCTTTCTGCCCCCCACGTGGCCCCTTCCCCTGGGCTTAACACAGTCACTGCAGTGTACTCTACACGGCTCCTGGCCCCTGTCCCTTCCTGTCCTCCACACCTGGCCCTCGCTTCAGGCTACTCATGTCCTGGCAGCGCAGTGTCCAGAAGAGGTTGTAATTTGCCCTATCAGGGAGGGCAAGCCAGTGCAGACGTCCACGCTGACACCTTCCCCTTGGGGTGGCTGTCGGTGTGTGTGGAGGCCAGTCTTGGGGGGCAGGGAAGTTGGCCTGTGCGGTGGAGTGAAGCGCTGCACCTGCTGGGCTCGGCCTGATGCCTCTAGTTCCTTCTCAAGGCTGCCTCCTCCCCACCAGGTGGAACCGGCCCAGTGGGTGATTACACTGCAGTTCACCCATAGGTCATATAACCGCCCTGTCTCAGTCTTTTAGCCCCCAGTCTGCGGCCAAGATCCTACCTGTGGCAAAACCCAGCTGGTTGGCACCCAGACACCATCAGTCCTAAGATTTATCCTATGCATTCTCTGAAAATTCGTGTATCACCTGTACCGCCCTGCTCTGGGGTAGGGGAGTGATCAGATGACAGCGATGAGCAAGAATGTGGCCCTTTCCTTCTCAGCTTTGATAGGCTGTGCTACCCTCTGTTCTGGTTTTTCTCGCAGGTTAGGGACAGAGCAGATGATCCACTAACATCCCAGCGACGGTCCAGCAGGCATGCCTCGGCTTACTCTAACTTTTCCGTGGCCTGTTTCGGTTCTAACACGCCCCCAAGTGGCTTCAGATGGCGAGCCGGTTCAGATGGCGCTAGGTTGTGGAGAAATGGCGCCCCCTACTGGCTAACCCTTGGCCTTGCGGCAGCTCACTGCTCTTCCCCAGAATCTCCTCTCTCGTTCTTTTTTCCCCACATATGGATGTGGGAAAAAAATGGATGGATAGATGGATGGATTTGGCTGTGCCAGGTCTTAATTGCAGCAGGCAGGATCTTTAGTTGCTTCATGTGAACTTCCTATTCAGGGAACGAAGAGCCCAAAAGCTGTGTGGCAGTTTAAAAAAATCCGATGGAAAGTTGTGGAGGCTTTATTTTTTCGTTTGTTTTGGCTGCCACGCAGCTTGCAAGTTCTTTGGTCCTGACCAGGGATCGAACCCAGGCCCCAGCAGTGAAAGCGCAGAATTCTGACCACCATATTGCCAGGGAATTCCCTCTATTAATATTTAAGAACAAGAAACTGGGTGCCACAGACCATGCCAACAGGAGTCTGTGGATAGAATTCAAGGGTGAGAGTCCATGAACCTGGATGGGAAAAAATTTTGTCTCGGTTTTCACTATCCTCTCACTGAAAATGTAGCATTTCCTTCCGGTATGCATAAAGGCAGGGGAGCACAGTAGTATTGGGAGGGCTTGGACTTTGTCACCTATAGAATGAACAGATATTTCCACATTTGATTACAGTTGTTGCAGATCTTTTAAAACATAATTTTCAATCATTGTTTTGAAATTACAGTGGTCATTGAGCTTGTTACTTGCTCCTATTGAGTGGGTTAACAAAGAAGCCCATTGATTACTGTTTATCACAGTCAAAAATATATTTGATGATTGTATTTTAACGTAAGTGATTTGCTTTGAAGTTCTGTATATTTTACGTTGAATTTTTTTTTTAATCTGGGAAGGAGGGGTAGATTTTGGCAGATATTGAAGCATTCAAAGCACAAAAATGTGTAGAAAAAAATTAGGTAGAGGACTTCGCTGGCAGTCTAGTGGTTAGGACTCTGTGCTTCCACTGCAGGGGTCATGGGTTCGATCCCTGGTCGAGGAATTAAGAACCTGCAAGCTGTGACACTCAGCCAAAAAAAAGATACGAAAAAATGTTTGATAGGACTTACGGAGAGACTGGATGGATAAGGGAGGGAGAAATCGGCTGATCCCCCAGTTTGTGGTCTGAGTAATGGTGGGTGGGCGACTGGTTAAGGTTCTCATGCAAGTCCTCACTGTGAGACGCACACAAATGGCGATGCATTTCCCCATCTTTTCCCTCTCCCTGCTGATTCAGAAAGAAATCTGCAGACCTCGTTTTCAGCCTTCTGGAGATAAAGGGAGGTTTCTCCTGAGAGTCACACTCCCAGAGAGATAGGAGTTAGCAAATATTTTTATTCTTATTTATTTATTTTAATCAATAAGCTAAGAGTTATACAGAATCAGAACAATACTACTAATAAGATTATTTCTGGCCTTACTTTTTGGATTCAATTCAGTGGGCACTTAACGGGGGCTTTCCAGGCTCTACTAAGGGTGAGGTGTTGTTTAGTCACTCAGTCGTGTCCAACTCTTTGCAAGCCCATGGACTGTAGCCAGCCAGGTTCCTCTGTCCCAGGGATTTCCCAGGCAAGAATACTGGAGTAGGTTGCCATTTCCGTCTCCAGCAGATCTTCCCAAACCAGGGATAAAATCCAGGTCTCCTACATTCCAGGTGGATTCTTTACTGCTGAGCCACCGGGCTTTTTAAGGAAAAGAAGACAGGGAGTTCTCTGGTATCCCAGTGGCTAGGATTCCAGGCTTTCACTTCCTTGAGCCTGGGTTCATTCCCTGGTTGGGGAACTAAGATCCCATGAGCCACACAGCATGGCCAAAACAATAATAAATAAATATAAAATGAAAACTACTGAAAAGTACACAGATCGTAAGTTGCAGCTCAGTGAGACTCACAAACCGAGCACACCCATTTCACAGGCGCTCAGATCAAGAAACTGAATATGGCCAGGCCTCTAGAAGCCCCTAAAGATCCTTTTGGTCTGTGAAAGCGTTAGTAGCTCAGTGGTGTTCAACTCTCTGTGATCCCATGGACTGTAGCCTGTCAGGCTCCTCTGTCCATCAGATTCTCCAGGCAAGAATACTGGAGTTGGGTGCCTTCCCTTCTCTAGGGGATCTTCCCGACCCAGGGATTGAACCTGAGTCTCCTGCACTGTAGACAGATGCTATATGCCCTGAGCCACACATGCAAATGGAACTTAAAAATCCAGGTATAGCCAAAGTTGGTTCCTCCTGAGGGCTGGAGAAAAGGATTTGTTCCAGGCCTCTCTGCTTGGCTTGCAGATGCCCACCTTCTCCCTGCATCTCTTCCTGTCATCTTCCCTCTATCCGTGTTTGTCTCTGTCTGTCTGCAAATCTCCCCAGATTATATGGATACTAGTCATATTGGATCAGTGCCCACCCTAATGACCTCATATTAACATGATCATTTGCAAAGACTCTATTTCCAAATAACATCACCTTCTGGGGTTCTGGGGAGGTTAGGATTCCAACATATCTTTTTTTGGGGGGAGTATGGGGGAATGACACAATTCAACTCATAACAGTGCCAAAGAGTTTTCCTAAGTGATTGTACCAATTTAATCAGCCACTTGTTCAGTCGCTAAGTTGTGTCCAGCTCTTTGCAACTCCATGGACTCCATGCCAGGCTTCCCTGTCCTTCTCTATCTCCTGGAGCTTGCTCAAACTCATGTCTACTGAGTTGGTGATGCCATCCAACCAATCCAACCATGTCATCCTCTGTTGAGCCCCCTTCTCCTCGTGCCTTCAAGCTTTCCCAGCATCAAGGTCTTTTCTAATGAGTCAACTCTTCGCATCAGGTGGCCAAAGCTTCAGTTTCAGCTTTAGCACCAGTCCTTCCAATGAATATTCAGGGTTGATTTCCTTTAGAATTGACTGGTTTGATCTCCTTGGAGTCCAAGGGACTCTCAAGAGTCTGGTCACTGGGGGCTGGAGTATTTTAAAGCTAATTCCAGACATGATATCATATGCCTTGGGAGTGTTTTAAAAGGAAGGAAGACTCTGTCTGATTTACATTTTTAAGCGATTCTATCTGTTCTGTGGGAATATAAGACAAGGCAAATATCCCATCAAGAAAGAAAAGGTAAATAAAGAGTGAGCTCTCCTGTGATGGCATATGTAGGATGCTCAGGCCTCCCTGGTGCCCTCAGCTCAGGGATGTGTCCAGCGACTCATGCTTCATCCCTTGATGACTGGTGCCAGCCTGCCCTGTGGAGCACCACTTGGGGTTTGGGGGATGCCGAGGGAGGAAGCGGGCCAGGACTCAGGCTGCCTTTCTGTCCACCCTCCTCCCTGCCAGGACATCCAGCAGCTCCTCCAGCTCCAGCAGCTGGTGCTTGTGCCAGGCCACCACCTCCAGCCACCTGCTCAGTTCCTGCTGCCGCAGGCCCAGCAGAGTCAGCCAGGTAAGACCCCCTACCCTGGACGGCCTCCCCCGATGCCTCCACACGACTCCTGCTGTCCCCTCTTACCCTGTGTGGTCCCTCTTGTCTCCCCAGGCCTGCTACCGACGCCAAATCTATTCCAGCTACCTCAGCAAACCCAGGGAGCTCTTCTGACCTCCCAGCCCCGGGCAGGGCTGCCCACACAGGTAAGCGGTCTACTGAGTACTTCAGGGTGTGGGTGAAAGGTGTGAAGTTGGAGGAGTAAGGGTCTGCTTCCCATTTGGTCCACCCGTAGCCACAGGGGCCAGGATGGGGTCGGGAGCCCCAGGGCCCAGCGCTGTTCTGCCACCAATTTGCTGTGGGGACCCTAGGCAAACTGCTCTCTCTGAGTTGGTTTACTCCTCCACAGAATGAGGGAAGTCAGCCAGACCAGTGGCTCTTAACCCTTGTAGGCACATGGGTTACTTGGAGAATCTGATGGAAGATTGAGTCTGACCTCTCACTGCCCCGAAAAGGCACAAGTGCACAAAACAAAATTTCAGGGGGTTCACAAGCCTTTAGATCACAAATGCCTCAGATCTTCTCCAGCACTCCAAGTAGGGTTGGGGTGGGGCAGTTCCCTGAGGAAGGCGTCTGTTGGTTCATGTCCCCGTTCCAGACCAGAGACTGCAAACAGTGGTCCACACTCACTGAAAAATTGAGTTAGTTGTCAACAAAATTCCCAGATTCCAAGCTTCTTTTGACAAAGCAGCTCTGGGAAGGCTGGCTCTGCATCCAGAGGGTGCAGGCACAGGCCCCTTCCCGCATGGTGTGAGCTCTCCAGGCCGCCTCGTCACCACGGCCTTTCTTTCAGTGTGCTGACTGCATTCTAAACTTTGATCATGTGTGCGTGCTTAGTTGCTTCTGCTGTGTCTGACTCTGTGCGACGCTGTGAACTATAGCCTACCAGGCTCCTCCGTCCATGGGTTCTCCAGGCAAGAATACTGGAGTGGATTGTCATGCCCTCTCCAGGGGATCTTCCCCACCCAGGAATAGAACTCCCCGTGTCTCCTCTGTCTTTTGCATCACAGGCAGATTCTTTGACCCTGAGCCACCTGGGAAGCCCCCAGCTTTGATAATACTCTTTCATAATTATAATTTCAAAGTTCCCTCCTACCTATTTTTCATAAAACCCCTTTCAAAGAATATATAAACTATTTCAGAAAACCTGAAAAGTTTAGATGCTAATACAGGGCTTGGCTACAAGACTAGAATCCAGAATGCTCAGAAAATCAAGTTGATCTTGTAGTGTGGACACCAGAAGTCATTTGGCTGCAAAACCTGTCTTAACCTGAATTGAGGCAGTGTGTGACTTCTTTATCCCTCTTGTGTGTTCACCCTTAACTGACAGCTGTTGATATGTCTGAATATAGGGTAATGCCTCGACCCTAATCGATATTTTTCATAAAACCCCTTTCAAAGAATATATAAACTATTTCAGAAAACCTGAAAAGTTTAGATGCTAATACAGGGCTTGGCTACAAGACTAGAATCCAGAATGCTCAGAAAATCAAGTTGATCTTGTAGTGTGGACACCAGAAGTCATTTGGCTGCAAAACCTGTCTTAACCTGAATTGAGGCAGTGTGTGACTTCTTTATCCCTCTTGTGTGTTCACCCTTAACTGACAGCTGTTGATATGTCTGAATATAGGGTAATGCCTCGACCCTAATCGGAGGAGAGTTTACATTATCTGTGATATATGCCCCATGCAGGCTTTCTAAAACCTGAAAAATTTCTGAATTCTAAAACACATCTGGCCCTGAAGTTTTTGGATAATGGATCAAGGACTTGTGTGTGTCCAGCATCCCTGCACCCATCACCTGTTTAGATGTTTCATTTTTAGAGAAATGAAGCATTCCAGAGAGAACTGCTGCTTCCTTGTAAATCTCCCTAGTGTCCCTTTTTTTTTTTTTAATTTTACTTTATTTGCAGCCTAGTCATTTTAAACCTGATTCTCCCAACAACCTTGTGGGGTAGGTAGGGTAGCCGTGATTGTTCCCATTCCGCGGAGGGAGAAACTGAGACCCAGGGAGATTAAGAAATTTCCGAGTCCCTAGCAACTGGATAGCAGAGCCAGTCCTTGATTTCCTGCCTCAAAGGAGGCTAAAACCGTGAACCCCCGTGGAAAGAGCCTTTGGTGGAAGGAGATGGCAGCTCCTTATGGGAGTCTGCAGGCCAGGAGGGAATGTGCAGAGAATTTCGCCCTTGTGGGGCAGCAGAGGTCAGCTTGATTGGTCATGAGTGGGGAGGAGACACCTGGGGGGCGGGTGGAGGGGAGTCTGCTGGGAGAGTCTGGATGGCAGGGAGGGAGGGAGGGAGGGGACTGAGAAGCCAAGGCTGAGCCCCATCCTGGTCCTCGGCCCTACATCCCACCCACCTGCCC
>SJYC01056865.1:0-68215 GCA_006408675.1 Madoqua kirkii
GCTTTAAGAAAAACAAAACAGGAAAAAAGAAATGAGAAAGCAAAAACGAATGGACGAAGGAAAACTAACAAACTTTTGGGTGGTTTGATTCCTCCTTTTGAGTTCTTCTGTTCTCTTTGGCCTGTCCTCTCCCCTCTCTCCCCCTCTCTCTCGGCTGTCCCTCCCTCTTCCTCCCCTCCTCTCTCACCTCTCTCCATCTCCTTGTTTCTGTGTCTCTCCTCAAACCAAAGTGTTGCTGTGAAGGACGCGAGCCATTGAAATCAGAGTGGCCCCCCCGCCCCTGGCTGGGCAGGCGCAGAGGGAGGGGAGAGCCCCAGGAGACTGGCGGGGCTGCCGGACACTCCCAGGAGAGGCAGACTGAGCCTCAGATGTCTCCCTGGGCCCTGAGGCCTCAGCGTTCTCACTTTCTTGTCTCCCTTCTCCCACCTGGGAAATGAAACTTTTGGGCTGGGCCATGGAGGCAGCAGAAACTCGGCTGTTTCAGGGGTCTCGGGGGTGCCTTGTCTGGGAAGTGGTGGAGCGGTTGCCCCTCCCACTCTGGCACCCATTGGGCTTGGCATGCCATTGACCCATCCTCGCCAGAATGTAAGCATCTCCGCTGAACCGACTCCCTGCCCTTACCCTACCTCTGAGTTTGTCCGTTTTTATTTCCTGAAGAGAAGGGACTGGCTAGCGGGCCTGGGCCCTAGCCTAAGGGTGGAGACGGGGCCAAGGGCTCCTGAACAGATAGGAAGGACGTTTGAGCAGAGCCAAGTGAAAGGAATTGCAACCAAAAACCCCTCCGAGAAGACAGGCAGCATGGAAGGCATGGTGGAGATGACTCAATAAACTATGATTCTAGACCAAAAAATAGAAGAAAAAAAAAAAGGAAAAAGGAAAAAAGAAAAAAAAAAAAGGAAAGAAAATCCAGGACTCACCACCACCCACTTCATCCTGCTTCCTCCCCATCAAGTCCTGCCTCCCGGACTGCTCTTCCACCCCAGTAGGAAGCGGGCAGAGAGGAGAAGAGGAAACAGGGGGCAGGGATGGGCTGATGCCCTGACTGGTGGAGGGATCCCCATGCAGCCAGGGTGGTGGGGACCCTCCCCGTCCAACCCCCATTATCTGGGAAAAGAAAAAACGAGAAAAAGAAAATTCCTGGGAGGGGGAAAAAAATAACCAAATCCCAAGCTTTAACTACAGCTGTGAAACCAAATATTGGGAAGGGGGTAGGAGGGAGGGAGGGGCAAGTGTGCCCCAGGTCTCCCCCCTGGGCCCCCCTCCCCCGAGGACTCGAGATAAGGCACCAAATACCTCATAGAACTTTAATGTTAAAAAATGGAAACCAAATATCGTTGGCTGGGGGCCAGCCAGGGCAAGGGGCTGGGGGGCTGAGGGAGCCAGGGTTAGGAAGGTGATGGGGGAATTCATGCCCCCCACCTCCCTCTGCCCCTTCCACTCCAGCCTCCCCATCTCGACTCCGGGAAACAAAACTATCTCATCGTTTTTATTTTGTGGTCTGTACAGAGCCTGTGTCCGTGTGTCTGTGTGCGAGCGAGAGAGTTGGGGGGCTGGGGAACTTTATGTGGGGTTGGGGAAGGAGACCCCAGGCCAGGTAGAACCGAGGCTCTGTAGACCTGGGGCTAGGACCAGGAGGAGGGGTAAGGCTCTGAGTTTCCCGCAGGTCTCCTCCCTGGGGAAGGCCAAGAGAGGCTCTCCAAGCCCTGCACCCTGGGAAGATGGGGTAAGGGACTAGCCATGTGGCGAGGGCACCTCTTGACCTGGCTAGATCTCCTCCCCCACCCAAGTCCCAGGGTGCCTCTCTCCCTTTAGCCCAGGGTAGGGAGAACTGAGTGAGAGAGAGAGTGAGATGGACTGAGCAAGACTGAGACACGCGGGCCCCCACTGGCCTCTGAGTGGGAAAGGCAAGTGCGAGAGATAAAGGCCTCCAAGAGAAAAAAGAAACAAACCAAAGATTTAACCATTAAAAAAAAAAAACCCACAGACAACTCCGCTACCTTTTTATACATTGGAAAAAAAAGTGAAAAAAATTTAAAAATAAAAATTAAAAAAAAAAAACACAAAAACTCCAAGCCGCACTTCCTTCATGCGGTTTGAACTTTGACCTCAGCAGTCTCCAAAGCAAGATGACGATGAGAAAGGGGAACAGAAGAAAGAAAAAATAATGTATATTTTTAAGTATTTGTCCTTGAGATGTTAGCTCCTTGTTAAACAAACACAAAAAGGAGAGAAAAATCCAGAGAGAAGCGTTGCTGGGATGGAGACAACTATTTACTATGTCTGTGACCCCTCCCCTCTGCCTCCCCTTCCTCTCCTGTCCCTGCTGTCCCTCCCCCAACCTGTCCCCCCAAGCCCAGGGGCTCAGTATTTATTTATTTATATGATTGCAGGGTGACTGGGGGCCTCTCAGCAACTTGTGGAGAGGCCCTTTGGATCATGGTAGGGTGGGGAAGGGGCGAGGAGTCTGGAGAAAAGCAGGAGCCTGATCTTTGGTCAGTTCTTCTCTGCCGGCTCCTTTCTGGCTTCTCATGTCACTGCTGCCACCTTCACCTCCCAAACCCAAGGCTGTTCCAAGGTGACCACCCCACCTTGTGAAGATGAAACTGGTGCAGCCCTTTCTAAGGTGGGCATCTCTCCCCTTTGAAAGACCAGGTTCGAATGGGAGGGGAAGAGGTGGCTAGTAGTGGACAAGGGAGACCAAGGAGTCTCATCCAGACATGGAGCAGGCCCTGGAGGAGGCCCGTCTCTCCTCTGTCCTCACCAGGTTAGCCCCCCTTTCAGTTGTTTGTCCCCTGTGTAGCCCCTCCCTTTCCACCCTGGACCCCCTTCCCTGTCTCTTCTCGTGGTAGCGGGTTAGCGTTTCAGTGTTCTTAACTCCAATCTGCTTGTTCATTGTACAATGTGCTTCTTTTAAGGCCCCATTTTTGTAACTTGAGTGTGTCATTCATCTGAACAACATCAAAAAATAAAAAATGAAAAACTGTACAGAGAGAAACACTGCCTGCTCTCCTTGGTCTATCTTGGGAAAGGTGGTGGGGAAGTCAGGGTGTGGGGTGGGCCTGTGGGTGCCGGGGAGGGGAAGGCTTTGCTTCTGTTGAATGTTCAGAAGTAAGGCCTGAGCAATTTTTTTTTTTCACCAATTAAAAAAACAAGTCTGGAATCTTAGAATGAATTCAAATTCCTGAATTCAAATCTCATTTTTGGGGACCTCCCTTGCAATCCAGTGGTTAAGACTCTGTGTTTCTACTGCAGGGTGCTCGGGTTCGATCCCTCACTGGGGAACTAAGATCCAACATGCCCGTGTGACACAAACAAATAAATCTTATGCCATTTTATAGATATGTGACCTTCAGTATGTGAGCTTCAATGTCGGCATCTATTACACAGGGACAATTTGTAGCCTGTGGTGGTGGTAAGGATTCAAGATGATCTCCAGCAGACAGACTTCGATAAATGAGTACTATGAGAAAATCAGGAAGTCAGAGAGCAGTTCCCTACTTCCATCCACAGAGGACTTAAGAGACCATTTAAAAAGAGTTGACTCTGAAGTTGTCTGGTGATATAAGATACACACCTGACTTCTTTTTCAGAATGACATTGGTGCTCTCACTCAATTTTTGTGCCTGTCATTCGGCAGGAACGACTTGTTTCACACACCAGACCATGGGCTGATCCCTAAGATTCACTGCTGAAGATCATCAGTGGGTGGTCTCACTGTCGTCAGGTCTTCCTGTCATCGCTCTACCCTCTGATGTATGCCTGACACAGAGGTGCTGGGATTCTGCAAAACTCAACAGCGAGGGGTAGGGGAACAGGAGAAAGGAAAAGAGTAGGAGAGGGTTTGATCATTTTGAAAGAGAGAAAGTATTAACACTTTGGGAATTCCCTGATGGTCCAGTGGTTAGGACTCTGCTCTGCGCTCCCACTGCAGGGAGGCACAGGTCCCATCCCTGGTAAGGGAACTAGAATCCCGCAGACATCATGGTGCAGCCAAAAAATTAAAAAGTATTGGCACTGCACTGTTTTGGCAAGACAGAAGAGTGCTTCTCCAACTCTCAAGCCAAGTCAGTAGGGATGGGAGAGTGGCACGTTGGGCTGGAAGACTGGTCTTTTGTCCTAGTCCTCTGCCTGTAGGGGGATGCAGTCAGAACCATGCAGGCCCAAAAGGACTCTGTCTCCCAGGCCAGTCTGTGACAATCGGAGAGGCACATGCAAGGGTACTCCAGAGCTGAACTCAGCGGCATCCACCTGTGGCCCCTAAATGTGCTCAACTGTTCCAAGCAGCCTCCCCTGCACAGCCATACTTGGGCCTCACACACCCTGAAGAACATGTTGTCACTAGAGGACCACCATTCTGTTCCTTTGAGTGCTCTGCTGAAGCAGCTTCTATATCTAAAAAAATCTAGGAATGCAAGGTTCTTTGTGGGGTCTTCAAGCCACCACCACCAAAATTGCTGTGTTCAAAATGCAGATTCCTAGGTCTCCAGACAAGCTGCTGGATCCAAATTTCTGGGGGAATTCCCAAACATAAAGTTCAAGAGCCTTTGCCTGTCTAACTCAAACTCCAGCACCCAACAAGGGTTTAATTAATGCATCTTCTTTAGGACCGTGGTCCAACTGAAGACTACTGGAAGTTTCACTGGGGTGAACAATGATTCTTGTTCATAAACATATTTGTGCACATAAACTTTTCTCAAGAAGGGAAGTTCTCACTAGAGGCTCTAGAAAGGAACCACAATAGAGGGTGACCCCTGCCCCCGGCACTGACAGAGCTTGCTTCTCTGATGAAAGCATCTTTATTGTGGAGTCAACCAGAACCCTCAGGGTTTTTCCCTTCATTCCTGTCCCTTGATTCAGCCTGATTTTTATCTGGTTTTGCAAAGAGAAATCCTCTAATTGTTCTAAGTATTTACTTGACATGACTTTCTCGATGTTACAGCTCTTCATGAAAGCAAGCAGTCTGAGAATGAATCTTTACTTGTGGATTAAGGAGCTCTGGTATGATGGGCTAAGATGGTTCTAGTCCTTTCTGTAGGGTATGAGGTTACTAAAAGATGGAGCCCACAATCAACACGCTCTGGTCGAAAACAACAGCTTAACAGGTAAGTGCTGTTCTTCATTAGGAGCTTTACCTTTTAAAAAAACGAAGCCTAAGCCTAAACCCCGGTGCCCACAGAGGGCTACAGGACTGCTGAAGGGAGTCAATCAAGAGCAATGGAGAGGCTGAGAGGGCAGCTCTTAATGCAAAGAGCTCCCTGTACCTCTCATTCCCTAGGGTTCCAGTAAGAATCCTAACAAAGAGACTGGAGTAACCCTGGGGGTGGGGCTCTTAGAGACGAAGGCTAGCATAGAAGCCATGCCCTTCCCGTCACACACTCACCCTCTCTTCTCCACCGCAATTAAGTTAAATGAAACTACGCTGAAATTCAAGCTCTGCCCTGTGTGGGCTGAATGACCTTGGATAAGTCTCCTCACTACTTTTGACTTCAGATTCCTTTCCTACAAAATATTCTCTTTACAGGACCAGGGTGAAGATTCCAAAAAATGTAGGAAAACACTTGAGACAAATCAGGCATTCAAACATCAGCCAGCCACCCTAACCACCTCTCCCGCCACAACAAGCAACTGTTGGCTAACTCCAGGTGGGTGTCAGAGCACCTTCCTACCCCCAGAAACTGTTCTTCTCCAGCCCCACAGCTGGATCTTGTCCCAGAAGCCACCTCCTCACTGCCCCTGAGGTCATACCTTTCCAAGACGTGCGTCTACCCTCAGGGGTCCATGGTGAAAAAGGGTCCATCTCCAAAGATGGCCTTGGAGACTGCTCACATCAGGCCAGAACAGAGTGACAGGGTGATAAGAACAAACTGAAGACTTTCCTAAAGGTTCCTGCCCCCCAGCAGAACCAGCTTCAAGTTTTTCCATGGGGCTTTGGGGACCTCTAGTGGTCAGAGAACCACACTACCCGTAACTATGACCAGAGGCAAGTCCCTGTGTGAGAGCCCATGGACTCCAAGTCCTCCTCTTAGGTTCTGGGTTCCTGTTTACTGAGCTCCACTGCTTGCCAGGCTCTGCTCTAGGCACTGGGGATGCAGCCATGACAAGTCAGACCCAAGAACCTGAGGGCTCACAGTTCCCAAGTTCCACCATCCCAGTCAGGCCAGACAAAAGCACGTAATGTCCAACTCAGTCTTTATTGACTGCTTTACCTTGGGGTCACCAGTGCTAACAGGTGTGGGGGGGCCCACCTTTATTCAGGTCAAGGACCCTAGAGCACCCCCCTCAGAAGACAACAAATCCAGTTACAGAACTTACATGGCAGTTGGGAGTAGTGGAAAGGGGCACAATATGTACAGGGGACGGTGGAGGTTCTTCAGCAACTGGGCCTGGTGCTGCTGAAGAGGGAAACCAGGTGCATCAGCCACTGATCTGGACCCCCTCGGCCTCAGCCAGAGGGTAGATCTCGATGGCCTCCACCAGGGGCAGAGCCTCCACTGCAGTCTCCATCACAGCCAGGCCGACGGCGGCTTCGGCCTCTGCCAGCTGCTGCCGCACAGCTGCCTGGTGCTGCTGCTGGTGGGTCTTGCGGTGCTTCCACAGGTTGGAGAAGGAGCGGTAGCTCTTGCCACAGTCAGGGCACGAGTAGGGCCGTTCGCCCGTGTGGATGCGGCGATGTTCTGCCAAGCGCATGGAGATGGCAAAGGCCTTGCCACACACTTCACAGGCGAACGGCCGCTCACCGGTGTGCAGGGGCGGTGGTCCTTCAGGTGGGTGCTCTGGCGGAAGGCCTTGCCACAGTCCGGGCAGGGGTACGGCCGCTCGCCAGTGTGGATGCGCCGGTGCACCTGCAGCGACGTCTCCGTGCTGAACAGCTTCTTGCACTCGCTACACTCCAGGCCGCGACGTCGGGTAGGGGCCGCAGGGGTGGTGGGGGCTGCGCTCCCGAGGGGCGGCGGAGAGGCAATGGGTGTGCGCGCAGCCCGCGGGGCCCGAGGGGCCGGGGGCTCCTTAGCCAGGACCTCGCCCGGCCCAGCCGCCGCGTGGGCAGCCTCGTGCGCCTGCAGCCGAGCGGCCGAGCCCACCTTCTTGCCACACGTGCCGCACTCGAAGCGCCGTGGGGCCTGGGCGGCTGCAGCTGCACAGCGGTGCTCCCGCAGCCGCAGCGAGGAGGGGAAGGCGGCGCCACAGGACGAGCAGCGGTGAGGCTGGCGCCCAGCGTGGGCCACCAGCTGGTGCACCTCCAGCAGCCGGCGCAGCAGGAAGGAGCGGGGGCACTCGCGACACTTGTAGGGGTACTCGCCCGTGTGGTGGTAGCGGTGCATCAGCAGGCGGTAGGGCCGGTGGAAGCGCACCCCGCACTCCTGGCAGCGGTACGGGAAGTGCTGGGCATGCACCAGCCGGTGCTGCCGCAGCGTGGAACTCTGGGTGAAGGCCTTGCCGCAGTCCCCACAGCGGTAGGGCCGCTCCCCGGTGTGGGTGAGGCGGTGGCGGGCCAGGTTGGCGGGTGAATTGAAGGGCTTGGAGCAGTCCGGGCAGGGGAAGGGCCGCTCGCCCGTGTGCGTGCGCAGGTGGTTACGCACATGCGACTTCTTCTTGAACATCTTGCCGCAGATGCTACACTTATGGCGCCGTTCCAGCCGGTGCACAAAACGCTGGTGCCGGGTCAGCTGCAGCGCCTTGCCAAACTCGCGACTGCAGAGGAGGCAGCGGTAGGTGCCTGGGGCGGCGGGCTCAGCTGAGTTCTCCTCGGCCACAGGGGCCTCCGGGGCCTCTGCTCTCCAGTCTCTGCTGGGGCTGGCTCAGGAAAGCCAAGGACGGGCTCCTCTGGGGGGACTGGTGTTGTGGGCAGAGGGACACCCCCAACCCCATGGGTACGCCGGTGATAAAGGAATTTGGTGAGATTGACAAAGGTCTTTCCACATGGACACGAATGCAGAGGATTGGGGGTGTGGGCTCGCCGGTGGGCCAGGAGGAGGGCCTCCGTGCCAAAAGCCAGGCCACAGTCCACGCACAGGAAATGAGACTCACTGCTGTGGTCTCCAAGGTGCTGGTCCAGACTGGAAGGGCTGGGGAAGACACGACTGCACAAGGGGCACTTGAAGACACCCTCCCGGTGACTCCGCAGGTGCTGCTGTAGCTGGTGAGGTGAGAGAAAGAGCTGGTCACAGGCTGAGCAAAAGAGCTCCTGGGTGGCTGCCCCGCCTGGCTCTCCGCTGTTGTTCCTCCGAGCCCTGCGCCCCCGGCGATCGCGCCCGAGGGCTTCCCCATTGCGCAGCTCGTAACTGTGGTCAGAGGAGGGCACAGGCTCAGGCTGAGACACAGGCACCTCCACCGGCGCTGGGGTCAGAGTCTCCTGCTGCAAGACGGGCTCCTCAGACTCCGGGGCGGGAGCAGGGAAGTGGGTGGCCTGATGCTCCAGGAAGTCAGCTGGCAGCTGGAAGAGCTGCGAGCACTCCGAACACTTGTAGAGGAGCAGCTCCACCTCGGTCACCACCTCAGTGGTAGTGGCAGCGGCAGACGGGACAGCTGCCCCTTCCCCACCCTCTTCTGCTTTGCGGTATGAGTGCTCCACAGCCACGCGGGTCTGGCCCACAGGGGACCCCACGACAACTGGGGACCCTAGGACAACTGGAGTCGGAGGCTTGGTGGGAGTGGCCCGGAGGTGTGTCTGCCGGTGGTTCAGCCAGAGCTCCTGGCTGGCAAAGAGAGCCTTGCAATCCACACACTCATAGTGGATGGTACTGGAGCTCAGGGCAGGCGCCTTGGGTGCTGGCTCAGCTGGCACTGCCTCCTGGGTGCCATCATCTTCAGGTGCAGCTCCTGGTGCTCCAGGAGCTGGCTGGGTGACATGAGCAGCTGCCCACACTCCAAGCACTGGTACTGGCTCTCCTGTACGAGGGTTTGATAGAGGCCCGTGCCAGAGGCTGCCTCTGCAGCCACAGTGACTCCGGGGTCAGCCACACCCACCAGCTCAAAGTGCTGCTGGGGCACATGGGAGTTCTGATGCATGAGCACCTCCTCCAGGGATCCATAGAGCTGGTTGCACTCAGAGCAGACATAGCGGTGCTCAATGTACAGGACCGTTTCCTCTGACTCCTCAGTCATGACGGTGGCAACACCCTGGGCTGGGAGATGTGGGGACAAATCACATCTAAGTCACTGCTTCCTCAGTCCTTCCCAGGGACAACTCTTTCCCTTTATCATTCCTCTACCAAAACCCTAGATCTATTTCTCCCTCTAACTTTTTGCTTCCATATTTCTACCCCCACCCTACTCCCTAACAACCCTTTCTCTCCTGAACACACAAGAACACCAAGCACAAAACCTTTCCCCCACCCAGTCCCTTCCCAGTCAATCTACCTAAATCTCATCTCTGAATCAACTCGCATTAAATTCCCACCACCAGATCCTTGCAACCTGTTGACTCTCTCATTCTCCTGCTGCACAGCTGGCCCAAGGCCCCAACCTACCACACAGGAACCTCTTCAGTCAGTACTTCCTCTACTGACTCCTTACCAACACACTACCCCATCCCTACCCCACATGCCCAGCAGAGTCCTCACACAGGCATTGACCACCCACTTCTCACAGCTCGCTCCTCCTCTGCTTCCACGCCCAGGTTCTCTCTCTCTTTACACCCCAACCACTCAAACTGTCCCAATGCCTGGCCACTTTCAGCACCTTTTCATGGTTCAACCCTGCTCCTCTGCACATAGCCCATCACCCACTAACCTTCTCCCTTTGGTGTCCAGGTTCCTCACATCAATAAACTTTTCTCACACTGGCCTAACCCATCTCCACACCCAGACCTTGCACACTTAACCACTTTCCTACATTCCCAGGTCCCTCTCTTCAAATTACTTAACTCCCTCTACACATTAAGGCCCTTTCCCACAACCCTAGTAGCCTATCCAGAACTTCTAGACTCATCTTCACAAAAGACAGCCAGAACTTTCTTCACACTTAGACCCCTCCCACCACCCTAACTCATTCTCCAGAGCACCCAGACACTCTTCGCATTAATCCTTTACCTCTTCTGTGCATTGAGACCTCATCCACAATTCTCAGTCCCTCTGGGGTACCCAGCCCCCTCTTCGTACTGACTTAAGCCCCCCTTCTTCATAGACAACCACCCTGGACAATTGAGGGACTTTCAGAACCTCTCTCCACATATTATTCTTTGCAAAAAAGACCCTTCCCATCCTAACTTATTCTTGGGATACCAAGATCCTTCTTTAAAAAAGACCCACCCTCACGCTAATCCTTCCAGGGACAGACTCCCCCCCACACACACATTACTAATCTAACCTTTTCTTCCTTGCAGAAAGACCCCATTCCTCCCATCCTAACCCATTCTAGGGACGCCCAGACACCCTTCTTCCTATCAATCTAAGCCCCTCTTATCCGCAGAAAGACTCAACCCCACCCTAACCCACTGCAGGGATGCTCAGATCCCCCCCGGATACTCAAATTCCTCTTTTCTGCAAAAAGATCCCACACATACTCTATCCAATCCAAGAATATCCACACTACTCTTCATAATGGCTTAGATTCCTTTCCCACATATTCCTCCCACTGTCCAAATCTCATTAAGAATACCTAAACCCTGCATCAGCACCCTAACCCTGACAGCCAGCCAGATCCTCCTTCCTAACAACCCAAGCCCCTCTCATCAGCCTATTAACCCTGGGGCTACCAAGACCCCTCTGCCCCACCCTAGACACACAGATCGCTCTCACCACCCTAAAATCCTCCAGGGACGCCTAATTTCTACTCTTCACCTTGACCTAATTCCTGGTACTTTCCAAAATGACTACTTCTCAAGTTATTCGATAAACAGAAGACCACAGCTTCATATAACATAAAACTTCTTTACACAGAGACCCATTCTCAGGTCTCTCAACCCATTCCAAGAGTGCTCAACGCTCCCCGCTTGCCCTCCCTCCCCACATACTTTGGTTTAACTCTTCACATTAATGTAACTCATCCCCATCCTTCACACTGGGACCTCCACCTCGCCCTAAATCTCCCTTCTAGGCATATCCATTTCCTGGTATCTTTTCACACTTAAGACCTAACTCATGAGCCTAACTCTCCAGCCATAACTAGATTTTCGCTTTACGTCAACTTTACCACCTCCGTTCTCAGGGCCGGAACCCCTCCCGGGCACCCAGCTGTCCTCTAACCGTCCAGCCTTCGTCCTGGGTTGTCCCACAGCCAAGCCCTTAGCCGCGCACTCCCTGGAGCCTTAGAGACCCTCCCGGGGACACTCAAATGCCTCCCTTCCACCCAAGTCCCTGATAGCGCCCAGCCTGAGCCCCGTCCCTCCTCATTCAGCCCTTCCCACGACTCTCGCCCCGTTCCCACCCGCCGCCCCGGCCCGGTCTCCCGCGCACCCCTCGGGCCGTTGGTACCGCTCCGCCCCACCTCCCGGCGCGCGCCCCTGCTCCGGTCCTCAGTGCGCAGGCGAGGTGGCGAGAGAAGGCCGCACGGACAGGGTGGGGAGCCCGGCCGGCCCTTCGCGCGCCCGCTCGCACGTACCCGCCTCCGCTGTCTCGCACGACCCGGGGCCAGACCCGGACCCGGGCCGCAGCTCCCCTTGCGCGGCCACCCTACCGCTGCGCCCTCTCTAGCTCCCGCCGTCACCTCTCCCTTGCTCCGCAGCCTCACTCTCGCCCCCGATCGCCCGCAGCAACGCCCCTCCCACCTTCCTCCTGGGCCGCCGCGCGGATGGCCGAGTGCGCCCAATCGTCGTCCGTCTGGCCTCTGCCGTTGGGCCAATCGACGCTCACGTCTTCGAGCCCTGGACCAATAGTATCGGGCGTTGGGCTCCCTCCGCAGCACCCAACCAATCCTCCAGCAACGTTTTCTCACTGGCCCGCCCCCGACTGATAGGGCCCGCCTCCTTACGCCCTCTGAAGGATGTTCCTCCTGCACCTCCTCCTCGACCCCTCTTGACGGCTCGAAAAGGGAGGGCGGCGCGATGACGTCAGGTGGCGGAGCGACGCTTCTGGCGCCATGTTGGGGCTGCTGGGCGGGAGGCGAGTCGTTCTCCAAGGGGAAAGTAGGGGAAATCGAGGCACAAACACCAGGAGGGCGGCGGAGGCGGAGGAGCTGAGGCTTAGGAATTCCTGAAGAGCGAAGGGAGAGAGCGAAGTTCTGGTCAGCGGGAAGGGGAAATGTAACACCAATTGCATGGAAGGAGAAAAAGGGGAAATCAAGGCTCTAGACTTAGAGAAGAATA
Source organism: Madoqua kirkii (assembly GCA_006408675.1). NCBI lineage: Eukaryota > Metazoa > Chordata > Mammalia > Artiodactyla > Bovidae > Madoqua > Madoqua kirkii. The sequence goes on from SJYC01056865.1 coordinate 12,242, forward strand.
AAGGCAGAAAGAAAGAAGGGAAGAAAAACCGAGGGACCCTTGAGGGAAGGAGGAGGAAGAAATGTCGGAGGAAAGCACGGATAGGGAATCTGAGCGAGCAAGGAAGATCTGAAGGATAAGGGAGGAAATGGAAGTTGGAAGGAGAAACAGTAAAATCCCGTAGGGGCGTTTGTTTTGTTTCCTATCGTGAATATTTAATAAGCGGCTGCAGTATGCCAAGTCAAGGTTAATCTTCTTTGTAGGAATAGAGAAAGAACAGGAAAAGCGTATGCCCTCCTAGATTTTAATTTCTGAGAATATAAAAGTTATCAGGTTCAGGGCTTCCCTGATGGCTCATCCAGTGGTTAAGAATCCGCCTGCCAGCGCAGGAGGCACCCGTTGCATGCCTGACCTGAGAATGTCCCACATGCATCAGGGCAGGTAGGCCAGAGGACAGTAACTACTGAGCCTGTGCTCTGACTCCAGAGAAGCTACCACAAAGAGACACACCTGTGTACCGCAAATAGTAGTCCCTGCTCCCTACAACTAGAGGAAGCCCACATATAGCAAGGCCAAGTGCAGCCAAAAATAAATATTTTAAGAAAAGATCTGTAGATAGCCAGTGACAGTAGTTGTAAAGAAAGTAAAGCAGAGGGACAGAGGAAACGGACTGATCTTGGATGGCAGGGAGGGCCTCTCTCTGAGGTCACTGAGGAATGACAGGAAGGAGCCAGGAAGGAAACTGCTGTGGGAGTGGGGAAGGTACCCAGATGGATCCTCATTTTTCCCCAAACCCCTTTCAGCTTAGGCTCTGGTCCAGGAGAATTTCCAAGTAAACCAAGTCCAGGACAGTGACGTTCCCGCCTTCATTATTAAGGCTTTCAGAGCCAGGATGAGAGGCGGTGGCAATGGGAATCCCCCAGGCCCCTTCTCTCCCTGCCATGATACCCCTAGGCTTCCTCTAGCCCAGGCCAGAGGTCTGAATTCCTACCTTTTGGGAAATCTGGCCCCCACTCCTCCTCCCATACTGAAGAGTCACTAAGGTCTCAGGCCAGGCCAGCTAGCTCTGGCAGTTCCATTTGAAGAAACAAGATGTGTAGGGGGTAGATGACCTGAAAGACAGCCAGGGTGAGAACCTGAAGGTGGTGACCCTGTAGTGTCTGGACTGTATTCCACTTTCTTCTAGGGTGCTCTTTTTCCAGGCTGATGGCCCAGAAGCTCAGGAAGGCTGGAATCCCCATATGTCTGAGGAGCTCTGGACTACTCACATCCCCTTAAGGATACTCTGCTCCAAGGACAGGAGGGGACCCGCAAGAGATTCAGTTGTTCTAATTGCTTCCCCTCACCCCATTGCTAAATGTCCACCAACAGATGAATGGATAAGGAAGATGTGGTATATATACACAATGGAATACTACTCAGCCATAAAAAATGAAATAATTTAAATTTGCAGCAATATGTATGGAATTAGAGTTTATCATAGTAAGTCAGCTAAGAGGAAGACAAATGCCATATGATATAACTTATACATAGACTCTAAAACATGACACAGCGGAAGATCTATGAAGCAAACAGGCTCACAGATACAGAGAACAGACCTGTGGTTGCCAAGCAGGTGGGGTGGGGCAGTGAAAGATTGGGAGCCTGGAATTAGCAGATAAAAACTATTATATATAGGATGGATAAGCAACAAGGGCCTACTGTAGAGCACAAGGAATTCCATTCAATAGCCTGTGATAAACCATAATGGAAAAGAATATGAGGGGACTTCCCTGGTGGTCCAGTGGTTAAGATCTACCTTCCAATGCAGGGGATGCAGGTTCAATCCCTGGTCAGGGAGTCAAGATCCCACACACCTTGCGGCATCTAAGCCCATGCACCACAACTATAGAGTCCATACACTGCAAACGAAAGATCCTGCATGCTGCAACTAAAACCCAACTAGCCAAATATATAACAATAAAATATTAAGAATATTAAAGCATATATATGTATATTTGAATCACTGTTGTACAGCAAAAATTAACATTGTAAATCAACTATAGTAAAAGTTTAAAAAGTTTAAATCAAAAAAGTTGTCTAAGAGTTATTTTTATTAGGATCTCAAGTGCTTCCTTTTCAAACCAATTTATTTTGGCTGTGCAGCATGCAGGAGCTAGTTTCCAACCTAGGGATAGAACTAACACCCCATGCGTTGGAAGCGTTGAGCCTTAACCACTAGACCACCAGGGAAGTCCCTATGCTCCATGCTTTCCGTGCATTTTCCAACATATTCCTCTCAATAACTCTAGAAAGGAGGAACTAATGTTCTCACTCTAAAGAGAAAGTGAGGCGCAGAGAAATTAAATAACATGTCTCATCAGGAAGAGACACAATAGCATTCTAACCCAGGAGTTCACTCCAAGATCTACACTCTTAGCTCCCACACAGGTGGGACATCCAAAGCATCATACCAAATGGATGAATGCATTGCATGCATGCTAAGTCACTTCAGTCGTGTCTGACTCTGCCACCCTATGGAGAAGGCTCTCAGTGGCCTAGTTTGAGGCCGTCCCCATCCCTGAACCGATCCCTGTGGCCAGGACGATGTGGTTCTTTGATCCTGGGTCAGGAATCAATCAGTTCTGGGAACCACATGGTTCTCTGAGGGAAAGTTCAAGTTCTGCCATGGGGATGGGCACTGGGCAGGTGAAAACAAGACTCTGCCTACCTCCCAGCCTGGAGATACATGCATGTATAAGGAGAAAGAAAAGGTAAGAAAGAGAGCCAGTAAATGCAACAGAGGAACAATGTTTGGGGTGTAGAGCATAGAGGGAGCCTTGGCTGTGGATTCAGAGTAGAAGGGATGTTGGATGAACCCTAGGTGGTGGTTGTTTAGTCACTAAGTCGTATCAGACTCTTGTGATCCTATGGACTGTAGCCCACCAGGCTCCTCTGTCCATGTGATTTCCCAGGCAAGATAATGGAGTGGGTTGCCATGTACCTCCTCCAGGGGATCTTCCCAAACCAGGACTCGAACCAACGTCTCTTACATCTCCTACATTGGCAGGTGAGTTCTTTACCACTAGCGCCATCTGGGAAGTCCGGATGAATGCATTATTGCTTTCAGGGTGAAATCACCAGGGGCAGGAACCAGATAACCTGGAAGCTAGACTCAGCTTTTGGGGTTCCATGCTCTTGGGCAGATTCTCACTCTTGCAGAGGCCTCCTTTCCCCACTTGAAAACGGAAGGGTCCAGCTTGACTTATCTTTCTGCTTATACGTTCAGCTTGACTTATCTTTCTGCTTATACCTTCAGCTTGGAATTCCCAGTTTATCTGGATTGACTAGGTCCCTTCACTTCAGATGATGTAGGAGTAAGCTGAGGCCTGCATCAGTTTTTCTGGAGCTGGTGGCTCAGGACTAGGGTATCTGGGACAGGATCAGCTTAGAGAGAATACCATTCTATGCTGGGATCCCTGCATAAGCAATGGCCTGGAGGCCACTGTAAATCTGGGCTTTCAGACCTAGCTGGAGCTGAGAGTGGGTGTTGGGGCTTCCTTAAATCACGTGAGGAGGGGTATGCAAAGTTAGAGGTCCTTCAGGTCAAATATACGTGTCAGATGTATGTCGGGGCCACCCCATATGCCAGCTGCAGAGGGACTTCTGTGCCAGGCCAGTGTGAGAGTTGCACGTGCCGACTGTGTGCCTTCTTGCGAGGCATGTGGTCACGTGTGCTGGGGGCTGCACGTGAGTGCTTTAGTGTCTCCTCCCCATCACGAGCATTGGGGGTGGTGGTGAGTCACGGACTCAGCCTTCAGCGCCAACTGTCATGTTCCTTCCCCCCAAATTTCACCCCCCACCCAGCCATGCGCCACCCACCCCCACTCCTGCTTCTCTCTGCCATCCCCCTGCCCTGTTCAGCTCTCTCCAGGAGGGAGGGAGTCTTCCACTTCTGTGGGCTCTGCCCTCCAGCTCCCTGCCCTTTCCCATTGCCTCTATGCTCGGGTGGGTGACTCTCCTCCCCACCCACTCAGGTCCCCAGGATTTCTCTGCTTCATGGAGAATTCCCCTACTCACCACCCGTCCCGTCCCTGCATCTCCATGGGGGCTATTTCTGTTTCTAGGGGCTACTCCCTCTTTCCCACACAGCGGATCTTTTGGGTCCTCATTCTGCCTTTCTGGATTTTCTGGCCTCTGTGGGCCTCCCTCCAGGACCATGACCGGCTCCCCCTTTCCCTGGCCCTCCTCCCCATCTCCGTGATGTGCCTCCCTGTTCCAGTTTCTGTGGGCCTCTTCTCGGGTCACCCCAGACCACTTCCCATGTCTTATGTGCCCGAGGGCCTCCGTCCACCAGCTTCCCCCTGTCCCCGTCTTCGCGAGAGGCTCTCTGGGTCCACCAGCTGCCCTAGCCTCCAAGATCCTTAGCTTGTCTCTGTGGTCTGCTCCCTTGCCTCGAACGAAGCCCCTTTCTTTGCGTTGGGCTTCTTCCTGTCCTTGTCCTTGTGGGCTTTGTGGACGCTGGTCCACCTCTGTGGCTCTTGATGGCTGTCTTGCTGCTTCTCTGCATTTTTCTTCATCTCCATAGCCCTCTCCCCAAGCTGCACGGCCTTCTCCCCAGGTCTCCCTGCCTCTCAGTCTCTGTCTCCTGTGGGCGCCTGTGCCCAAGGGCTGCCCGGGCAGGGCGGTGGCATGGTGTGGTGGAGGAGGTGGCCCGAGGGGTGGGTCCTCTGTCCAATGCAGCGCCTTGCCCTCATCAGCATTCTCCTCGCGGGGGGCCCCCCAGCCGGACCAACGGGCTCCCCCTCCCCCGACTCCCCTCCCTCCGATCTCTCCCTCTCTCTCTGTCTTCCTCTCTCTCTATCTCCGCCTGCCTCCCTCCCTTCCTCCTGCCCGCTCTCCTCCCTGTCTCCCTCCCTCGCTCCTCTCTCCCCCCCGCCCCCCTGCGCTCCAGGACCCAGCGCGGGCGGGCGGCAGGCGGGCAGGCAGGCGGCGGCCTCAGAGGGGAGAAGTGGCGGCGGCGGCGGCGGCGGCGGCGGGGAGGGAGGCCCAGCTGGGAGCCCGGAGCCGGCGGCCGCTCCTCGCAAGGGACCAGGAGTCCGTGGCCAGGCCCTCCTGCCGAGGCCCTGCGCTGGGCGCCCCGGGACACCCACCCTCCTCCGCCTTCCTCTTCCACCTGCTCCTTTCCATCCTCCCCTCCCTCCTCCTCTCCCTCTTCACCCCTGCCCTGTTCAGCTCTCTCCAGGAGGGAGGGAGTCTTCCACTTCTGTGGGCTCTGCCCTCCAGCTCCCTGCCCTTTCCCATTGCCTCTATGCTCGGGTGGGTGACTCTCCTCCCCACCCACTCAGGTCCCCAGGATTTCTCTGCTTCATGGAGAATTCCCCTACTCACCACCCGTCCCGTCCCTGCATCTCCATGGGGGCTATTTCTGTTTCTAGGGGCTACTCCCTCTTTCCCACACAGCGGATCTTTTGGGTCCTCATTCTGCCTTTCTGGATTTTCTGGCCTCTGTGGGCCTCCCTCCAGGACCATGACCGGCTCCCCCTTTCCCTGGCCCTCCTCCCCATCTCCGTGATGTGCCTCCCTGTTCCAGTTTCTGTGGGCCTCTTCTCGGGTCACCCCAGACCACTTCCCATGTCTTATGTGCCCGAGGGCCTCCGTCCACCAGCTTCCCCCTGTCCCCGTCTTCGCGAGAGGCTCTCTGGGTCCACCAGCTGCCCTAGCCTCCAAGATCCTTAGCTTGTCTCTGTGGTCTGCTCCCTTGCCTCGAACGAAGCCCCTTTCTTTGCGTTGGGCTTCTTCCTGTCCTTGTCCTTGTGGGCTTTGTGGACGCTGGTCCACCTCTGTGGCTCTTGATGGCTGTCTTGCTGCTTCTCTGCATTTTTCTTCATCTCCATAGCCCTCTCCCCAAGCTGCACGGCCTTCTCCCCAGGTCTCCCTGCCTCTCAGTCTCTGTCTCCTGTGGGCGCCTGTGCCCAAGGGCTGCCCGGGCAGGGCGGTGGCATGGTGTGGTGGAGGAGGTGGCCCGAGGGGTGGGTCCTCTGTCCAATGCAGCGCCTTGCCCTCATCAGCATTCTCCTCGCGGGGGGCCCCCCAGCCGGACCAACGGGCTCCCCCTCCCCCGACTCCCCTCCCTCCGATCTCTCCCTCTCTCTCTGTCTTCCTCTCTCTCTATCTCCGCCTGCCTCCCTCCCTTCCTCCTGCCCGCTCTCCTCCCTGTCTCCCTCCCTCGCTCCTCTCTCCCCCCCGCCCCCCTGCGCTCCAGGACCCAGCGCGGGCGGGCGGCAGGCGGGCAGGCAGGCGGCGGCCTCAGAGGGGAGAAGTGGCGGCGGCGGCGGCGGCGGCGGCGGGGAGGGAGGCCCAGCTGGGAGCCCGGAGCCGGCGGCCGCTCCTCGCAAGGGACCAGGAGTCCGTGGCCAGGCCCTCCTGCCGAGGCCCTGCGCTGGGCGCCCCGGGACACCCACCCTCCTCCGCCTTCCTCTTCCACCTGCTCCTTTCCATCCTCCCCTCCCTCCTCCTCTCCCTCTTCTCCATCTCTCCACCTCTCCGGCCTGGCTCGTCGGCGGCGGCTCTTCTCGGGGTCTCCCAGCACCCCCGCCTCCCCCAGCCCCGCCACTCGTCCGCCTCTCCCCGTCCCCAGGATGCCTTCCCGGCGCGGGCTGAGGGCTTGAGGACTCCAGGCCCCAGCCTCCTCATCCAGGGCCGGCCCGGGCTTCAGGGGCTAGGGGGGAAGGGGTGGCCAGGGGCCCTTGCCTGGGCCAGCTTCCCCCTCCCCCGGCTCTGCCTGTGCCCCCTCCCTTGCGTTTTCACCTTCCTCCCTCCTCCCCCTCTCCTCTCTCCCCTTCCCTCCTCCATTTTCTCCTTTCCCCTTCCTCCCTTCCCTTGCCCACCCTCTTCTCTTCCACCTGTCCTTCCTCCCTGCCCCCCCGGGAGCCCCCTGTTTGGGAATAGTTGGGGGCCACCGCCGGAGGCGGGGGAGGGGGCCCTGTGGACTGCCCTCTCCCCCCCGCCCTAGCCACACCGCCCAGCGCCGGAGCATCTCCCCCTTGTCAATCGGATCCTCGGGCCTCGAGGGAGCCCAGCCCTCCGTCCCACCAGGATCCGTGAGTGTCTGCAGGGTGCGGGGTGGGCCTGGGCCTGGAAGGCTGGGCTCACTGCTGGCTGGTGGGGGCCCCATATACCCCTGATCCCCCTGACCGGCAGACACCCTCCCCCACCGAGGGCCTGCCCTGCACCCTCCATCTCCCAGCCTCCTTTCCCCTCAGCCTTTCCTCACCCCTTCTTCTCATTACCCAGCTCAGCCATGGCCCCCAGCCCCCAGCTGCTGGGCTCCTGAGGGGCTGATTTGGCTCTGACTCGCGGCCTCACTCCACCTCCGGGACTCCTGGCTGGTCTCCGCCCCTGCTAGCTCCAGCCTGGGTCGGCGGTGGCCGGCTGTGCTCTCTCACTCTGTTCCAGTCTCTCTCCTTTCCCCTGAGCCTCATCCTCTCCACCTACCGTGGGCCCCATCCCAGCTGGTCTCTGTCTCCTGGAAGTGTCTTTTGTCCGTTTTTTAATCTCCCATTTCATGTGTCTGTTAGACCTCTGTCTGACTCTGTCCAACTTCTTTCTCTTTGCGGTGAGCCCAGTCCTTTCTTGGTGTGTCTCTATGGATCTCCCGGTCTCCCTCCCCTCCCGCCGTCTCTCAAAACTCTCCTGTCTCCTCTCTGTCTGGGAGGATCTTCTGCCTGGTCTCACCCTCTCCCCACTGCCCTCTGTCCACTGTTCACTTTGCCTGGGCCTCTGCTCACCTGTCTGCCTTTCTGTCCACCTCTGGGCTTGGAGGCCGTCTTCCTTCTCTTACTTCTGCTTTCTTCCTCCAGATCCACTCCTCATCCTGTCTCCTCCATCCCTCACTCCTTAGCCACTGCCCTGCTCTTCGGTCCACTTTGTCTTTTCCGTGGTGATCTCCTGGGCCCCCTATTCTCTCTTCCCCTTCTGTGTCCCCCGGCTTGTCCTCTGGTTCCCATTCCTCCCCTTGCCTTGAGGCTTGCAGTCTCCAGGGTTGACCTGCTTCCAAGATGCTGCTCTGTGCAGATGGATGGATGGACGGATGCTTCTGTGTGGGGGTGCTTGTCCTCTGCCCGTGCCCCTCCAGGCCACTCGCTCTTCTTTCACTCCATCAGTTTCCCTCCTTGGCTCTCCTTTCTCCTCTCTCCATTTTGGGGAGTCTGTCTCTTAATCTTGTGTCTGTCTCTCCTCTTGGTCTTTCCTCTTCTCTAGAGAAACTGTGTGGCTCATAGACCTTTTCTTTCCATCTCTCTCTCTTTCCGACTAGCCCTCCTCATCAGAGTTTGGCGATTTCTCTCCTCCCCTCTGTTCCTGTACCTGTTCATCTCTTCTCTCTATCCCTCACCCCATTTGCCCTCTCTCCTTTGTGATATTTCTCACTTGCCCACTTGTCTGTCTTCCTCTCCTGGCAGGGCCCGTTCTGCTCACTCAGCTGCTGTGCTTCCATCTTTATCTGGCTTTGCTTAAGTGTCTGGGCCTGATTCCCTGCCCTCCTCTCTGCACTCTCCCTCGTGTCTCTGTCCCTTTTGGTGTCTCACTTCTAGGTGATGTCTGTGTGTCCTTCTCTCTCATTGAGCCCCACTCACTTCCTTTTGGTTTGTCTGTCTTTCTGTCTGTGCCTTCCTGTGCCTCTGTGTCCATCTGCTGCCCCAGCCCAGTCCCTGGACTGTCTCTTTCAGCTCGCACCGGTGTCAGCCACCTGCGGGTCCCTGCCCTTCTGGCCCTTGTCTCTTTCTTGGTCTTTATGTTTATAGTCTCCTCCATGATTTGTCCCCAGAAGCCCCTGGAGCTCAGGATGACCCCTCACTTGCACCGCTCTCCTAGCCCCGCCCTGCACACCCCTGTCCCTGTGAATTCTCCTTCTGGGTTCGACCTGCCTCCTTCCGTCTTGCACCCTTGATAGGCCTTCACCTTCGATGCAGATTACAGTCCAGAGGCCCCAGGCAGTCCAGCAGGCCCTCCTACCCCCAGCCTGTCTTTCCCAGAGGTCCTGGGAGAGAGGGACCTGTTCAAGGTCACCTGGGAGGTGGCGGCAGAGCAGGGACCCAGGGAGTCTCTGGCAGCCCTGGCCTAGGTTTTTCTGGCTACAAGGGTTGATGTGAAGTGTTGCCGTGTGCTTCTGCCTCCTCCATCAGTGGGTCTCATTCTGTCATCTCCCCAGCCTAAGCCTCCTCCCATGGAAATGACTGGGGTGTGGTGAGTCCCCCAGGCTCACATCACCCCACTCCAGGCCTCTTAGGAACCGTTTCCCATGGAAACCCAAGTGTCCCTTCCCATGAGGCCCAGCCCTTGACCAGGGGGAGCCATGCAGTTGACCAGACTCATCCTTGCCCAGTGGTCCCCTTGCAGAAGGCAAGGGCACTGGGAGCAGTTGTGGGAAGCAGAGGCTCACTGGCTCCCACTAGTCTTCAGCTCCCTTGAGCAGGGTGGGGGGCTATAGTTTGGCACCTGATTCAGCAGATAATGCGCCCCTCCACCAGCTTTATTCACTGCTTCCATCCAGCTTACTGGTGGCGGCTCGAGTAGATTTGTGTCTTCTCTCCATTCTGTCTTCGTGTTCTATGCTGTGTCCCTCCTGTGTCTTTTTTGTGTGTGTCACACTGCTTGGCATGTGGAATCTTAGTTCCCCTACCAGGGATTGAACCTGTGCCCCTTACACTGGGAGCCTGGAGTCCTACCCACTGGACCACTAGGGAAGTCCCCTCCTGTGTCTTGATTTTCTTCTCTTCTGCCTGCCCACTCTCTTCCTCTCCCTGCCCTGCCCTTTCTCTCTCTGTCCACGTCTCCCTGTCTTCTGTCTTCTCCTTCTTTCTCTTTCCTAGTCCTATCCTCTTCTCCCTACAACTCTCCTTCTCTGTTTCTCCCCATTGCGAGACAAATATTTCTCTCCATTGTTTCTCCCAATTCTCTTGTCTTCGTATCATCTCTCTGTTCCCTCATATTTTGGCCTCTTTTCCCTCTCTCCTTTCCTGAGTTTCTTTTTCTTTTTCAGCCCCTTAGGTGCCTTGGGTCTTCCCATCTGTCTCCATCTGTGTGTCTCTATGTGTCTTTCTCTTCCCAAGTTTCTAAACTTCTGGATACTTTCCCCTCCAGACCCCGGATGTCCAGGCCCCTCTCCCCAAGGGATTGTGGGAACCAGGGACGTCAGGAAGGTGGCAAGTGAGGCCTGGGATGGGGTTGCCTAGCAACCATTGCATCCTCTCCAGCCGGTTTCTGTTGCCTAGTAACGGCTGCCTGCCCAGAGACAGGGGCGGAACTGGGTGAGGGGTGGCACTTCCTGGTTTCCTATTGGGGTGGAGATAGTCCCTGGAATCTGATCTTATCTGAGATCCTCTTCATATCTCTGTCCTGCTTGGGTAGCTGTGAACATCCTCCATCAGTGCTTCTCCCCCTCGGTGCCGGGGTGCTGTGAGCCTCGCCCCCCAGCACTGCTAGTCTCCCGAGTCTCGGCACCCCCAGCGATGGCTTCAGCACTGTCAGCTCTAATGAGGGCAGGGCCCTTCAGAGCTCAGCAACTGCGTCCCAGGCTCTGTGGTCACCACCCCATCCGGCAGTCCACAGAGGGACTCAGAAGCCCTCATTTTGGCAATCTCCCTGTGGGCGGGGGGGTCTCCCTGCAGGTGGCGAGTGGGGGCCGCGGCAGCTGCGTCCCCATGAGGAGGGGAGGAAGATGCCGGCTGAGCTGCTGCTGCTGCTGATTGTCGCCTTCGCCAGCCCCAGCCGCCAGGTGCTCTCATCACTGCGCATGGGTGAGGCCCTGAAGCCCCCCTCCACCCTGCCTCCCCACAGACCCTCCCACTGGGCCCTGGGGCTCTTCTCTGACCATGCTAGTCCCTCAGGAACCCCGGGATCTGGGCCGCAGTCTGGCAGCCCCTGCCCAGCTCCTTCCTCTCCCTGAGCCTAGGAGTCGGCTACCTTGAGCAGGGTGGGGGGCTATAGTTTGGCACCTGATTCAGCAGATAATGCGCCCCTCCACCAGCTTTATTCACTGCTTCCATCCAGCTTACTGGTGGCGGCTCGAGTAGATTTGTGTCTTCTCTCCATTCTGTCTTCGTGTTCTATGCTGTGTCCCTCCTGTGTCTTTTTTGTGTGTGTCACACTGCTTGGCATGTGGAATCTTAGTTCCCCTACCAGGGATTGAACCTGTGCCCCTTACACTGGGAGCCTGGAGTCCTCCCACTGGACCACTAGGGAAGTCCCCTCCTGTGTCTTGATTTTCTTCTCTTCTGCCTGCCCACTCTCTTCCTCTCCCTGCCCTGCCCTTTCTCTCTCTGTCCACGTCTCCCTGTCTTCTGTCTTCTCCTTCTTTCTCTTTCCTAGTCCTATCCTCTTCTCCCTACAACTCTCCTTCTCTGTTTCTCCCCATTGCGAGACAAATATTTCTCTCCATTGTTTCTCCCAATTCTCTTGTCTTCGTATCATCTCTCTGTTCCCTCATATTTTGGCCTCTTTTCCCTCTCTCCTTTCCTGAGTTTCTTTTTCTTTTTCAGCCCCTTAGGTGCCTTGGGTCTTCCCATCTGTCTCCATCTGTGTGTCTCTATGTGTCTTTCTCTTCCCAAGTTTCTAAACTTCTGGATACTTTCCCCTCCAGACCCCGGATGTCCAGGCCCCTCTCCCCAAGGGATTGTGGGAACCAGGGACGTCAGGAAGGTGGCAAGTGAGGCCTGGGATGGGGTTGCCTAGCAACCATTGCATCCTCTCCAGCCGGTTTCTGTTGCCTAGTAACGGCTGCCTGCCCAGAGACAGGGGCGGAACTGGGTGAGGGGTGGCACTTCCTGGTTTCCTATTGGGGTGGAGATAGTCCCTGGAATCTGATCTTATCTGAGATCCTCTTCATATCTCTGTCCTGCTTGGGTAGCTGTGAACATCCTCCATCAGTGCTTCTCCCCCTCGGTGCCGGGGTGCTGTGAGCCTCGCCCCCCAGCACTGCTAGTCTCCCGAGTCTCGGCACCCCCAGCGATGGCTTCAGCACTGTCAGCTCTAATGAGGGCAGGGCCCTTCAGAGCTCAGCAACTGCGTCCCAGGCTCTGTGGTCACCACCCCATCCGGCAGTCCACAGAGGGACTCAGAAGCCCTCATTTTGGCAATCTCCCTGTGGGCGGGGGGGTCTCCCTGCAGGTGGCGAGTGGGGGCCGCGGCAGCTGCGTCCCCATGAGGAGGGGAGGAAGATGCCGGCTGAGCTGCTGCTGCTGCTGATGTCGCCTTCGCCAGCCCCAGCCGCCAGGTGCTCTCATCACTGCGCATGGGTGAGGCCCTGAAGCCCCCCTCCACCCTGCCTCCCCACAGACCCTCCCACTGGGCCCTGGGGCTCTTCTCTGACCATGCTAGTCCCTCAGGAACCCCGGGATCTGGGCTGCAGTCTGGCAGCCCCTGCCCAGCTCCTTCCTCTCCCTGAGCCTAGGAGTCGGCTTCCTAGATCTCTCCAAGCTCAGATTCAGGAGTCTGGACCCCTTCACCCCACTTCCAGCCCTACCTCAAAACCAAGGAGTCCAGGAGCCCAGCCCCTCCTCCCTTAGGACCCAGGAGTATGGTCCCCAACTCCTGTGTTCCCTCAGCTGCCATCCTGGACGACCAGACTGTTTGTGGCCGTGGCGAACGTCTGGCCCTGGCCCTGGCCCGGGAGCAGATCAACGGGATCATCGAGGTCCCAGCCAAGGCCCGCGTGGAAGTGGACATCTTTGAGCTGCAGCGGGACAGCCAGTACGAGACCACGGACACCAGTGAGCAGGGCCACGGGGGGGTGGGGGTGAGGCAGGCCGGGCTGCTGCCTCCATCCCTCCCTCAGCCTGCCTTATTCTGGCCGCTGCCCTGGAGGACCCAAGGGCCTCATTTGAAAGACAAGCTTCATGACTGGTTTGGGGATGCTTAGCCCCCAGAGCTAAGTAACGAGGGGCCTAGACAGTGTGGCTGGGGGCTCAGGGCAGGGACAGCAAAAGTGTTCTGGAGAAGACTAATCTGAAGCTGAGCTCTAAAACATGAGCAGGATCTAGAAGGAGAGGCATTGTTCAAGATCCAGCCTATGAAACACAACCAGCCCTCTAGTAGGGGTGCATGAGTCTATTGAATACTCACAGACTGAGCGAATGTCCCTTGAACAGACGTGCTGGGAACACAGACTTGTGGGAGATGCGGCCTTCAAACGAGTTTTAGATTTCTTCCTTGCAGACCTTATCAGAACCTTTATTTTGTTCATGTTTGTTTCAGATCTTTGAGAGGCCAATGGGGTCCAGTGATTCCTGGACTTTTTTGGCTGGAATAGCACAGAACACAAATTGAGAGACTGGATTGGAGGGTGTGGAGGCAGATGGTGTTCCAGGCATGTACCTGTGGTCTGGAGCTGGGGCAGAGGGGACGACTGAGTGTTTGGAGCCAAGGAACGTAATGTGGGGTTGCACTCAGCCTGATGTCTTGGGCTCAGGACCTGTTTGCAGGGATCGTGAGAGACTAGAGTATAGCTGGGTGATGGGAGGTGAGGCTGGGCAGGTTGACAGGTCAGCTGGAGGAGGCTGAAAGATGCCATCTTCACCTGCAGGCAGTGAGGAGTCATTGATGGGTTTGGAACAGGGAGCTGGTGAAAGCAGAACCTAGATGCTAGATTTGGGTGACTGACGAGGAGGCTGGGGAGTGCCTGAGTTGATAGCCCTGAGATAGGACAGGGGAGGAAGAGTTGAAGAGAGGGGGGAAGATGTGAGAAAATCTGAGCAAAAAAGAGACAGGACTTGGTGGCTTGACCATTAGGAGAGAGAGCAAAGCTGAGGATCATTTCCAGGGATGTGGTGAATAGTAACCCTGCCCCTCTCACCAACACGGAAGGCATGCAGGGAGTACATTTGGAGGAAAACGAGATGTTTAGTTACAACGCTCTTTGTTGGGAGGCAGAAACCCAACTCAGGCTGACTTAAGAGAAACAACTTATCGGGTCATGTCGCTAAAGGCCCTGATGCTGGGAAAGATTGAAGGCAATAGGAGAAGGGGGCAGCAGAGGATGAGATGGTCAGATAGCATCACCGACTCAATGGACATGAATCTGAGCAAACCTCCGGGAGACAGTGGAGGACAAGGGAGCCTGGCATGGTGCAGTCCATGGGGTTGCAAAGAGTCAGACACGACTTGGTGACTGAACAACAGCAAAATAACCTAAAGATTAATTTGGGGCTTGCTTGGATCCAGGTACTCGAATGATATCCCTGGATTGTTTCTGGCATGGCTTAACACAGATGCTCAAGTGATGTTCCAGGGAGCTCTGTGTCTTTATCTCTGGGTCCTACTTTCCTCTCAGTTGGTTTTGTTTTCGGGAATGCCCTCCCCAGCTGGTATCAGGATGGCCACAACTGGTCAAAACTTTACATCTCTCCGGTTTAGCAAAGCCAGGGATAATTTTAGCAGGGGACCTGGGGAAGGCTCTCAATGGCCTAGTTTGAGCCCGTCCCCATCTCTGAACCGATTCCTGTGGCCAGGACGATGTGGTTCTTTGATCCTGGGTCAGGAATCAATCAGTTCTGGGAACCATGTGGCTCCCCGAGGGAAAGTTCAAGTTCTGCCATGGGGATGGGCACTGGGCAGGTGAAAACAAGACTCTGCCTGCCTCCCAGCCTAGAGACGCACACGTGTATAAGGAGAAAGAAAAGGGACGGAAGAGAGCTGGTAAATGCAACAAAGGAACGGCGTTTGGGGTGTAGAGCATAGAGGGAACCTTGGCTGTCTCCCCCATGCGCTGCAGCCCACCAGCGTCCTCTGTCCATGGGATCCTCCAGGCAAGAACACTAGAGCAGGTTACCATTTCCTCCTCCAGGGGATCTTCCCCACCCAGGGATGGAACACAGATGTGTCTCCTGTGTCTCCTGCACTGCAGGTGGACTCTTTTACCACTGAGTCGCCTAGGGAGCCCCATACCCTAGGTTTTGTGTGGTTAAAAAGGTTGAGAAAGACAAAGGCTAAGAAATCAGACACTGGATTTGCAGCCAGAAGGAGGTCCTTGGTGTCTCCTCTTCCCCTCTTTGTTTCTCTCTTGCTCTGACCTGGCCCTCTGTTGCCTGTCTCCGTGTCTCCCTCTGTCTCATGGCCCCCTATTTTTTTACCCTGCGATGAGCCAGGTCAGGGATCGGGCCTCCGGGTGCCTGGCATGGGGAGGAGGATCAGGCAGCCATATGTGGAGTGTGGGGTTCTCTCCTGGGCCAGGGAAGGGTCCCCAAGGGTGGGAACAGAGAGGAGGAAGCAAGCACCTGAATCTGCGATCTCCTCCTGCCCCTCACAGTGTGTCAGATCCTGCCCAAGGGGGTTGTGTCTGTCCTGGGACCCTCCTCCAGCCCCGCGTCTGCCTCCACCGTGAGCCATATCTGTGGAGAGAAGGAGGTGAGAGGCGAGCCTGGGGTCGGGGGCGGGTTCCTGGAGGCTGAAGGCCGGGGAGGGGGAGCAGGATGGAAGCACAAGCTCTTCTCTGTTTAGATCCCCCACATCAAAGTGGGTCCCGAGGAGACGCCCGTCTTCAGTACCTCCGCTTCGCGTCCGTCAGCTTGTACCCCAGTAACGAGGACGTCAGCCTGGCCGTCTCCCGGATCCTCAAGTCCTTCAACTACCCCTCGGCCAGCCTCATCTGCGCCAAGGCTGAGTGTGAGGGAGAATGGTTTTTTATTTCATTTTCACTTATTTGATTTTGTTGGCCACGCCTTGAGCCTTGAGGGATCTTAGTTCCCCAACCAGGGGTCAAACCTGGGCCCTTGGCGGTGAGAATGCGGAGCCCTAGCCGCTGGACTGCCAGGGAATTCCCACGAGGGAGGAGGATGAGAGGCTTTGTTTTCTGTTTCCCCAAACTCCTCTTTCCAAGAGATCCAGTCTCTCACAGTCATTGGTGCCCCCTGGTTGTAAGGTCTGGGGGAGTCAGACACAGTCTCTCCTTGTCCTTGTATCCATTTCCCTTTAGGAACCCGGATCTCTGGTTCCATAGAGCTTCTCACTCTCCCACCGACAAAGACACCATCTAATGCGCATGGCTCAGAGCAGGGTCCCTGTAGGTCCCAGCGTCTCCTCAACGAGTAGTGCTCGGCTGCTCGGCTCCGTCCCTGACTTTCCGGAGCTCCGGGGCCACTGGGCCACATGGTGGTCAAGCGGGTGTGATTCAGAGTGACGTGAGCTCTCAGGAGTTGAGCAGGCGGTGATCCTTCCCTGGTCTGAGAGCCTCAGAGTCCTCCTCCCAAAGAAAGTGACCTCTATGCTGGACCTGAAGGGTGGGGATGAGTTGAGGTGGGAGAGGAGGGAAGGCATGGGTACTGAGTAGAAAGCAAGGCAGAGGCAAGGCCCAGAGAGGCTCAAAGATGCCTCCTGTGCAGAAGTAATGAAGCAGGACCTGGAGATGGGGCTCTGCCGCTCCGGGCCTGTTTTTTATCCTGAAGGTGATGTGCTAAATTCCTTAGTCGTGTCCGACTCTTTTGTGACCCCATGGACTCTCGCCAGGCTCCTCTGTCCATGGGATTTCCCAGGCAAAAATACTGGAGTGGGTTGCCATTTCCTCCTCTGGGGGATCTTCCCCACCCAGGGATGGAACACAGATGTGTCTCCTGTGTCTCCTCATTGCGGGTGGATTCTCTACCCATTGAGATACCAGGGAAGTCCAGTGATGGAGGGTGGGGAAAGGACCCACGCCAGGCAGGGGAGGGTGTCACAGGAAGAGCGCTCTGGGCCCTTTGGCTGCCTAGAGAGCAGACTTGGAGAGTGACAGATGTGGCAGGGAGACCCCCCAGAGGTGGGGAGGGATGGTCTTGGTTAGGGCTCAGGTGGTGGCAGGGGCTGGAGGAGCCAGAATGGATCTGAGCAGCATCATGAGGGAAGGCCAGAGAGGTCCTGGGCGGTGACCAGGTCCTTCCCTGGAGGAATGGACGGTCAGTTCCGGGGCACACGGTGGGTTCTAGGTGTCCTTGAGACAGTCAAGTGCGGACGTCTAGGGGGCTGGTGGGCCTGTGGGTGTGCAGCTGGAGAGAGAGGACCGCGCTCAGTCACCTCCAGGAAGTCCTCTTTCGTAAGGTATTTCCTGCACACTTGCCGTGGTCCAGACATTCTTCTTGGTCTTAGGGATCAGGCTGTGCGTGAGCCAGGCCAGGGGTCCCTGCCCTTGTCAGAGCTAATGAGAGGAGCCAGGCGGTGAACGTAGAGAAGACGTAGTCCGGTCAGCAGTGTTGAGTCCTGTGGACAGAAACTTCCCTGGAGATCCAGTGGCTAAGACTTGAGTTTCCAATACAGCAGCTGTGGGTTCGCTCCCTGAGTGGGGAACTGGGACCGGTTGCACAGCATAGCCAAAAAAAAAAGTGTGTGTGTGTGTGTGTAAAGTCCTGTGGATAAATAGAGGAAGATGACAGGAACTGGGAGAGCTGGGGCATGGGGTGGTATTTGAAATGGGCTGGTGGGCTTGGGCCTTGTTGAGGAGGTGACATTTGAGTAGAGATCTGAAGGTGGTGAGGCAGGGAGCTGAGTGGGGATCTGGAGAAGAGCGTTCCAGGCAGAGGGGACAGCAAGCGCGGAGGCCACCGGGTGTGTGTGTGTGAATGAGGAGGCCAGCATGGCTGAGAGTGAGTAACAGATGTGTCTCCTGTGTCTCCTCATTGCGGGTGGATTCTCTACCCATTGAGATACCAGGGAAGTCCAGTGATGGAGGGTGGGGAAAGGACCCACGCCAGGCAGGGGAGGGTGTCACAGGAAGAGCGCTCTGGGCCCTTTGGCTGCCTAGAGAGCAGACTTGGAGAGTGACAGATGTGGCAGGGAGACCCCCCAGAGGTGGGGAGGGATGGTCTTGGTTAGGGCTCAGGTGGTGGCAGGGGCTGGAGGAGCCAGAATGGATCTGAGCAGCATCATGAGGGAAGGCCAGAGAGGTCCTGGGCGGTGACCAGGTCCTTCCCTGGAGGAATGGACGGTCAGTTCCGGGGCACACGGTGGGTTCTAGGTGTCCTTGAGACAGTCAAGTGCGGACGTCTAGGGGGCTGGTGGGCCTGTGGGTGTGCAGCTGGAGAGAGAGGACCGCGCTCAGTCACCTCAGGAAGTCCTCTTTCGTAAGGTATTTCCTGCACACTTGCCGTGGTCCAGACATTCTTCTTGGTCTTAGGGATCAGGCTGTGCGTGAGCCAGGCCAGGGGTCCCTGCCCTTGTCAGAGCTAATGAGAGGAGCCAGGCGGTGAACGTAGAGAAGACGTAGTCCGGTCAGCAGTGTTGAGTCCTGTGGACAGAAACTTCCCTGGAGATCCAGTGGCTAAGACTTGAGTTTCCAATACAGCAGCTGTGGGTTCGCTCCCTGAGTGGGGAACTGGGACCGGTTGCACAGCATAGCCAAAAAAAAAAGTGTGTGTGTGTGTGTGTAAAGTCCTGTGGATAAATAGAGGAAGATGACAGGAACTGGGAGAGCTGGGGCATGGGGTGGTATTTGAAATGGGCTGGTGGGCTTGGGCCTTGTTGAGGAGGTGACATTTGAGTAGAGATCTGAAGGTGGTGAGGCAGGGAGCTGAGTGGGGATCTGGAGAAGAGCGTTCCAGGCAGAGGGGACAGCAAGCGCGGAGGCCACCGGGTGTGTGTGTGTGAATGAGGAGGCCAGCATGGCTGAGAGTGAGTGAGAGGAGCTGAGGTCAGGGAGATGAGGCACGTGGGCAGATGGAGGGGGCCTTGGAGGCGGTGAGGACGTTGGCCTTCACTCTGAGCACATGAGAAGGCGTCAGAGGGTTTGGCACAGACGGGGACACACCTGCTCACAGCAGTTCTGGCTGCTGCCGGGGGAACAGGCTCTCCTGGGGGTGCGGGGCGGTGTGGCCTTTGTGACAGGCAGGAGATGGCAGCGGCCTGGGCCAGGGCGGTGATGGTGGCTCGGCGCCATGGGGTATGCTTTGAAACTCGAGCCTGGGTGGATTGGGCGCTGATGTGAGACGGAGAGGAAGCCAGGCTGCCATCAAACGTTTTGGCCTGAGCGCCTGGCCGACTGGAGTTTGTGCGCTGACCCCGAGAGACTGGTGGTTCGGTGAGAAGAGCAGATTGCGGCTCCACACGTGCAAAGTGTGCGTGCCTGCGACGCACCCCTTGAGGGCAGAAAGGTGTCAGGAGACGGGCCTGTGGAGGTCAGGGGAGGTCCTGGCCCAGCGCCCCAAGAGAGCCAGCTGCGCTCTGGACAGCTGCCCTGCATCCTCTCCCCAGCTACCCTGTGCCAGGGAGGAGGGAGCAGCCGCTCCCATCTGGGCACATGGAGGGGCTCTAACCCAGGGCCCCTTCCCTCCCTCAGGCCTGCTGCGATTGGAGGAGCTGGTGCGTGGCTTCCTCATCTCCAAGGAGACGCTGTCTGTAAGGATGCTGGATGACAGCCGGGACCCCACGCCGCTGCTCAAGGAGATCCGTGACGACAAAGTGTCCACCATCATCATCGACGCCAACGCATCCATCTCCCACCTCATTCTCCGTAAGGTGGGTCCCTCCCTGCCCCGTCTCTGATTCCCTGCAGGGTCAGGAGCAGAAACATGGGGTGACAGGGGAAGTCAGCCAAGGCCCTCAGTGGTTGCGTGGCGGTCCAGAGCCCTGCTTCCCAGGTGTAAACACCAACCAGGAAGTTCTATCTCTTCCTGCTTGCACCCCTGGTTGGATCCTGGACAGTTGCCTCCCCTTTTTGAGAGTACTTCCTACCTCAATGGGTTGCCACTAGGGTTAATGAGGGAATGGTGGGGTGGCACCCGGATGGCCCCTGGCCCAGGGTAGATGTTGGCATACTGGCAGTGCCCTGTGGTCTTTACTGAGTGCTTGTCCTGCTCTGTGTTGGGGTGTTTGCGTGTCTTCTTTAATTTGGCTCTTGGGAATTAGCTGGTTGTCCAGTGGTTAAGGTTCCACATTTCCACCGTAGGGAACATGGGTTCGATCCCTGGTCGGAGAATTAGTATTCCACAAGCTGCACAGCTCAGCCAAAAAAAACATTATATAGGCTTCCTAGGTGGCACTAGTGGTAAAGAACCCCCCTGGCAATGCAGGAGATGTAAGAAACGCGGGTTTAATCCCTGGGTCAGGAAGATCCCCTGGAGGAGGGCATGGCAACCCAGTCCAGTATTCTTGCCTGGAGAACCCCATGAACAGAGGAGCCTGATGGGCTACAGTCCATGGGGTCACAAGGAGATGAACATGACTAAAGGGATTTAGCATAGGGCAACATATATATATATATGGCTCTCATCCCACCCTGCAGGGCAAGTATGATACCATTTTGTGAATGAAGAGGCAGGGGTTCAGGGGCAGAGGTGGACTGGCTCAAGGCCACCCAGGATGGGCCAGCCCCATGACCTTCCCCTCCCACCCCGGGGCCCTCCAAGTTCCACCCACCAGTGACCCACATTCATTAATCATTCATTGTTCTCTGCTCTTCATTTTCCTTATAATCTAATCTGTATTATTTAGACTAAAGGGATTTAGCATAGGGCAACATATATATATATATGGCTCTCATCCCACCCTGCAGGGCAAGTATGATACCATTTTGTGAATGAAGAGGCAGGGGTTCAGGGGCAGAGGTGGACTGGCTCAAGGCCACCCAGGATGGGCCAGCCCCATGACCTTCCCCTCCCACCCCGGGGCCCTCCAAGTTCCACCCACCAGTGACCCACATTCATTAATCATTCATTGTTCTCTGCTCTTCATTTTCCTTATAATCTAATCTGTATTATTTATTTTTTTCCAGCTTTTAAAAAATTAAAACCATATGTCATTGCTGAGTGTAGCTTCTAGGAAAGAAGTGTGAGAGAATCCACAGGGCTCTTGAGGCAGGCGTCTGAGAGAAAAGATTTTGGGTTCTCAAGGCAGGCAGGGCAGGCCTGGGCCGGGTTCCCGCCCCTCCTGTGTGAGCCGGGTGACCAGTGATCACCTTCCTCTCCGGCCCGCACTTTCCTGTCCTGGAAGGGGCTGTAACCACGCGCTAACAGCTCCTGCCATGCAGGAAATGCAGGCTGGTGCCATTTCTAATGGCAGAGCAGGACGGAACTGGGCACTACTGGCCTGAGATGTCTTCTAACTTTGTTCTCCTTGAGGACTGTGAGAAAGGGGGCTCACAACGTGACTCTTGAGAGTTACTTATTTTTTATTTTCTAAATGTTCTTCTTGTTTGGCCATGCTGCGAGGCAGGCGGGTTCTTAAATTTGCCCCTGCAGAGGAAGCACAGAGTCTGACCATCGGACCTCCAGGGAATTCCCCCAAATCTTGAGATTGAAATGGGCATCCTTTCATGGCAAAGTGCTTTTAAAGATGGCAAGGCGTAGTTTTTCTGACCTGTGACCAGGCTGAGCCCTGCACATTAGCAGCCCCAAACTTGGCTTTGGGACAACCTGGGGGTTAAAGTTAAGGTTGCCTACCCCACCTCCACCCTTTTCCACTATCTTTCTCTGTCCCTGGGTGCCTCTTACTGTTTCCCACGGGGTGTCTCTCAGCTTCTTCCCATTTCTGCCTCCTCTGTTCTCCAGGCCTCAGAGCTGGGAATGACCTCAGCCTTTTACAAGTACATCCTCACCACCATGGTGCGTATCCCCTGCAGCCCCCACCCGCCTCTGCCCCAGGCGGGCCCGCCCCAGCCTCACGCCCTTTTCCTGGCCCCAGGACTTCCCCATCCTGCACTTGGACGGGGTCGTGGAGGACTCCTCCAACATCTTGGGCTTCTCCATGTTCAACACCTCGCACCCCTTCTATCCCGAGTTCGTGCGCAGCCTCAACATGTCCTGGAGGGAGAACTGTGAAGCCAGCACCTATCCCGGCCCTGCGGTGAGCTCGCGCCTTCCTCTCGGCACACAGACACTTCTGAGGCCCCTTCAGGCTTCAGCCGATCATGCTCAGAACCCCCAGTACCCCTCTTACTTTCTGAGTTCATCCAGGAGGCCTCACGGTGCAGCCCCGGGGTTAAGTCTGACCCATTTTTTCTTCTCCACCTGCTCCAGCCACACCTCCAGGTGCCCCAGCACATGCACACCCCAGGGCCTTTGCACTTGCTCTTCCGGCTGCTCTGCACGCACGTCCCCAGGGAGCTAGCGATTCACTCCCTTATCACCAAGTTACTGCTCACATGCTCCCCTATTTAAAAAATGGCCAACTCCCCGCTATTTGCAGTGCGAGAGACCCAGGTTCCATCTCTGGGTCAGGAAGATCCCCTGGAGAAGGAAATGGTAACCCATTCCAATATTCTTGCCTGGAGAATCCCATGGACAGGAGAGCCTGGAGGGCTACAGTCCAGGGTCACAGAGAGTCGGACATGACTGAGTGACTAACACACACCCACTGTTTAGCCCCCTTCCCTGCTGGGTTTTTCTCCATAGCACCTGTCTTTGCTTATCTAACCACCCCTTTGCTTGCTGTATGTTGCACTTAGATGTATTTATAGGGATTTAGGTTGTAAGTTCCATGAGGGCAGGGGTTTCTGTCTGTTTTGTTCATTATTGTATCCCCACACCTAAAACCAGCTGGCTCAGGGTAGATGTCCGAAAACATGTGTCGAATAAATGCAGACATACAAAAGATGCATAGTTAACGTGTATTTGTTCACAGACATCTAGTCAGACACCAGGGTGCCAAGAAGACACACCTGTGTGCACAGAAACTCACACAGACCCCGAGCCACGCGTTCAGACGTGTGCGTGCAGGGCCCTCACGCACATACACAGATAGACGCGCATCCGTTTGCACCCTGCACCTACCGACACCACACGGCTACTCAGACCGTCACCCCCAGCCCGTTGAGACACGTTCTCCCAGGTTCTCCCAGACACACCCCCTGAGCTCACGGACACAGCCCAGCGGCCTCTGCGTGTCGAGCCCGCACTGAGTGCCAGGCGCTGTTTTGAGCTCTTTGCATGAGTCCTCTCCCTGGAACCCCACATAAGCACTCATTACCTTTACTTTTACCAGGCAGGAAGTGGAGATTTGGGGAGGGGTGTGGACTCAGCTCTCTGCAGGAAATGTTAATAGCAGAACCAGGCCTCTAGCTCGAAGTTGCCTGCCACCCAGCCCTGGGCTCATGACCCTGATGCCCTCCTGTTTTCCTGCACATGACGCCCCTCCCCCCACCTATAGGCAAATACGCTCGTTTGTCCAGCCCCACCCACATAAGCGTGTCCCTGGACACACTCAGACAGAGGCTGTGGCTGTCTCCCTTCCCCTCCTCTATGACCCCATTCAGCCACACAGATGCATGGATTCCTGTGCCCACGAAGCTCCCCGCTGTGGGGGTGACAGCTGGCCGTCCAGGCAAACCCTCTTGGATGTGCCCTTCCTAAGACACATGCCACATAGGACAAGCTGCCCTGACAATGGCTCGAGCAGCCTGCTTGCCCTTCCCACTGCCATCTCCGACCCCCGAGAAACCCCTCCTCGCTCCTGACCGCATGATTTTACATTCCTGGAGAGAGCAATGTCTGAGGGCTTGGGGAAAAACGCCACGGGAGCTTTGCGCCTCCCTTGGCTGAACTCCGTCTTTCCCATCCATCCGTTCCCCAGCTATCGGCTGCCCTGATGTTTGACGCCGTGCATGTGGTGGTGAGCGCCGTACGGGAGCTGAACCGCAGCCAGGAGATCGGCGTGAAGCCGCTGGCCTGTACGTCGGCCAACATTTGGCCCCACGGGACCAGCCTCATGAACTACCTGCGCATGGTGAGCCCGGAGTGGGGCGGGCCGCTGGGGCGCGGCAGCCTGCCTTGACGCGGGGGCACTCACTGTGTCCCTCCCCCGCGCCCTGCTCCCTGCGCCTCCGACCTGCTTCCCTGCCTCCTTGCTCCCTCTGACCCCGCCTTCCTCTGTCTGTGCTATTCTCCCCTTCCTCGCCCCTTTCTCTGTCCCACCTCCTCTCTGTTCACCTGTGGTCCTTCCTGGTCCCTCTCCCTCTCTCTTTCTCTCCTCCCTTTGGGCCCCTGCCACCCCTCCCTCTGCCCTCCTCCCGCCCTGCTAGGTAGAGTATGATGGGCTGACCGGGCGAGTCGAGTTCAACAGCAAAGGGCAGAGGACCAACTACACGCTGCGTATCTTGGAGAAGTCTCGGCAGGGCCACCGGGAGGTGAGCGTCCCCAGGGCAATGCTGGGGGCCCTAGATGGGGTGGGGGGCGAGGGTAGGGCAGGGCCTGAGGGCTGAGGCATCCTCAGGAGGGGTGTGCCTGTGCTGACAGTGCCCTCTCTGCCTCAGATCGGGGTGTGGTACTCTAACCGACGCTGGCCATGAACGCCACCACCCTGGACATCAACCTGTCGCAGACGCTAGCCAACAAGACGCTGGTGGTTACGACCATCCTGGTGAGTGGCCCTCGTTGGGGTGGGCCGTGCGTGCAGCGGCCTCTGCTGAGCGGTGCCCCTGCCCGGTCCTAGTGAGGAGGGGGGATGCATTGCCAGGGCTGGCCCAGCACCTGGAACAGGGGAGATGTCACCCGGCCACCCGACGACCCCTGGTTGTGGACAAGATGTCACCCCCCTAATTGCTGCTGGAGCCTCAGCAGGCACAGACTCTGACCTTAGAGCCAGGTCCAGCCCCAGGAGCTGCCAGCCTGCCAATGCCTGGCAGAGACAAAAACCGCTGTCAGCACGAGCATTCCACTGGCACTGCAGGCAGGGCCTCTCACGGCACCCGGCCCAGGGTGGGCCCCCTGAATCACTATCGCGGGAGAGGTCATTTTGCCACATTTGCCTTCCGAGCATATTGACACACACCAGCTTATTTGATATCCATCTTGAAGAGGCTCAAAGAGGTGAAGCAACTTGACCAGGTCACACAGCAAGTGTAAGGCATGGCCAAGACGGATGCCATGTCTCTGAATCTCCGCAGCCTGGGTCTTAAGCACTGTGCTCTGAAGGTCCAGTCCTCCCCTTCCTGAGCCCTGGCACGATCATGGTCCTGTAGCCCCTGGGGTGCTAGTCCTACATTTTTGCCAGGTCAGAGACCAAGGAGCCTTTGTGTGTCAGTGAGGATTTCTGAACCTGCTTTCACATCAGGCACCGTACTAGGCCCTGGCAGGTGTCACTCTTTAAACCTCTCAGTTGCTCGGTAAGGTCTGTCCTGTCTTTCTCCTTTTGACAGTCAGGCAGCAGTTTACAAGCTGGGTCCTGGCTGGAGCCGAGGTACATACTTGGAACCCCTGCCCTATCCCCTGAACCCTCTGCCTCCTGCCAGAAGGTCAGGGAGGGGAGATGCTCAGGACCTGGGGAGCAGGAGGGTGCCCCGAGCCACTGGGCTTTGAGCAGCCGGGTCCCTGGCCGGGTGGTTCTGGGGGGAGCCCCCCGATCACTGTGAGCTGGGCCGGCCGATAGCTATGGCCGCTGAGCTTGGGAGGATTACATGGGTTCCACAGGACGGCAGAGGCCCCTAAAGCACTGTGTCTCATGCTGAGCCATTCCCTTGGTCCCTGGGGAACTCCTGACCTAGTGTGGGCCTTGCGTCCCTCTGGAGAAGGGCCAGCGAGCCTGCTGGGGAGGGACAGATGGCCTGCAGACGGGAAACCAGACGCTTCCTAACAGCCTCACCGAGGGGCCCTGAGGGCCAGGCCAGGCTGACTGGGAGAAGGAGCACCTCCTTGCACACGTGGAAGCGGAGTGCACCCCAGAGGCTGCCTGGGGTTCTGGGTGGGGAGCAGGGGCAGACATCCGTGTGGGGATGTCAGGAGAGCACAGCCATGACCTGGGGGGGCTTCCGGCCTCTTTCCTCACTTGTCTCCCCTTTTCCCCAGGGCCCCTGAGCCCCTGTTGCCCTCTCCCTAACCTTCATTTGTCTTGTGATAGAGTCATTCATTCGCTCATTCATTCTACAAATATTTACTTAAGCTGCACCAGATCTGATACAAATCCTGGAGGCACTGGGATGAGTCACAGGTGGTCTCGTGGTCTCTCTGTCCTCGAGTGGCCCCAGGAAGGGGATCCCAGCCTGATGAAGGAGGTGGACCTGGACACAGTCATTCCCAGGCAGGGTGCTAGGGGCCCCCCACAGAAACGAGGGGCTGCCTGAACTTTCAGAAGCCTGCGGAAGGAAGGCTTCACAGAGGAGGTGGCATTAGATGAGGCTTTAGAAGCTGTATAGGAGTTGGGTGCACAGAGGAGGGGGCCTGGCCTCCCAGGCAGCAGGAACTCCCAGGAGGAGGGGCCTCAGGAAGTGTTTGTCAGGTTGGATGTGGAGGCAGCATCCTCCGCGTGCCCCTTCGTTCACGAACTTTCTCTGACTCATGTTTCTGGGCAGGGCCTGTGCTGGGCACTTGGCGACACAGACGTAGTCAGCCTGGGCGCCAGCAGGAGGGGCACGAAGTTGTCAGGACCTGTCTTATTTCCCGCTCTGGTCCCCAGGGCTTGGGATGGTGCCTGGCACCCAGCGAACATGGAGGAGTGGTGAACACTGACAGGTGGGGAGGGGCCTCTGAAGGGCTTAGTCATGCTCATTCTGTGCCTTGGAGGGGTTGCCCTGGTGGCCCCGTGCTCAAGAATCCGCCTGTAATGCAGGAGATGCAGGTTTGATCCCTGGGTTGGGAAGATCCCCTTGAGGAGGGCACAGTAACCCCCTCCAGGATTCTTGCTTGGAGAATCCCATGGACAGAGGAGCCTGGCAGGCTACAGAGTCCAATGTGACTGAAGTGGCTGGCATGGACCTTGGAGACTGTTAAACCGGAAGAGATGGGGCCAGATCTGGATGTTTGGAAAAGCTGGGCCCTGAGGGAGACTGCAGGAGAGAGATGGTCCAGGTCAGATGGGAGGATGAGGCTTGAGCTGGGCTGGGGCTATGGGGAGGGAGGGACCTGATGTGGGGCGCTGATGGGCTGGGCTGAGGGAAGGAGCAGGAGGAGGTCCTCGATGGGCGTGGAGGCTGGGGTTATCCCCAGGGTGGGGCCCATATGTCTGAAGCTGAGAGATCAGGCTGGTGTCAAGACTGAAGGAGGTCCCACGGGGAAGCTGGGGGTGTGGGACAGGTCCCAAGGGATGATGCCATGCTGGGCCATCCCAGAGAGTTTTCTCCTTTCCTGGCGTTCGTTTTCCTTAAGGCATGACATCTTATCTTGCTCTTTGGTTTTCTGGGGTCAGACAGGCCTCACTTGCATTCCTGACTTCACCTGCACCTCAGTGTCCGACTCTCTAGGTTCCATACCTTCATCTGTAAATCGGTCTAATAGTCCCACCTTGAAAGGCTGTGGGAGGATTGCGTGAGATCAGAGGACCCCCTGGCAGAGTGTCCTGCTGGCAAAACATGCTGAGCACGTGGGAATTCCTATTTTCTCCTGACCTGGTATCCTCAGTAAGAATAGAACTGAGACTTCCCTGGCGGTTCAGTGGTTATGACTCCAAACTTTCATTGCAGGGGGCGTGGGTTCAATCCCTAGTGAGGGAACTAAGATCCCAGCTCGAACAAGCCACATGGCATGGCTCCCCCCCAAAAAAGAGTAGCAGTCGTCATGCCCAGAGTCTTTGAGCTATGTGCTGAGTCCTTTGCCAGTGTGACTCAGTGTTCAGGACGGTCCTGAGGCTAGCACCATGGTGACTCCCAATTTTCAGACAAAAATAAGGCACAGGAGGGTTAGGGGACATGAGCAGCCCAACTGGAAGATGGCAGGGCCCACGTGTCTCTACCTTGAACCACAACACGTCGATTTCTGCTTCTTTCCAAGCCTTCACTTCCGTTCTAGGCCTGGCCCAGCTGTCTCTACACTTGGTGACCAGGGTGGGTCTCTTATCTCTGTTCTCAGCTTCCTCTTGTAAAATGAGGGAATTAAAATATTCATGCTAGAGTGAAGGGTGGTGGGCTAGATCAAGGTTCTTTAAACTGAGCTCCAGGAAGTCACGGATATGGAGTTGGGTCTTGGCTTCACGAAAGGGTCGAGGCAAGCAGCTTGTGAAGAATTTTCCAGAACCCATCCTACTTTATTAACATTTTTGGTTTTAGTTTCAAGGGATTTTTTACCCTAGCAGTGTAACATGGGTACAGAAACTTTCATGAATCAGGAGTGTACTGATCACTGAGTTTTCAATAACTGAGCACACTGTGGGGCCAGCCCTCCACATGCCCCGTCAGAGGTCTCTAACTGCTGCCACGGCCTCAACTTTTATCACCACAGAGTATATCTGCCTGAGTAGATCTGCCTGCTTTGAACTTCACATAAATGGCATCACATTCTATATTCTCTCTTGTGCATACGTGTGTGAGATTCACCAACTTTGCTGCAAATGGCTTAGTCCTGTGGTCCAGTTGCAAAGTCATGTCTGACTCATTGCGACCCCATGGACTGTAGCCTGCCAGGCTCCTCTGTCCCGGGGATTCTCCAGGCAAGAATACTGGAGTGGGTTGCCATGTCCTTCTCCAGGGGATCTTCCTGGACCAGGGATCGAACAATGTCTCCTGCTTGGCAGGCAGATTCTTTACCGCTGAACCATCAGGGAAGCCTTTAGTGTTGTTACATGTTGTGTTACATGAATGAACCTCAATTTATTTACCCCCCGAATTGATGGATGTTGGAGCTGTTTCTAGTTCTTTTGCTGCTGTGAATAGACTTGCTGTGGATACTCTGCCACATGCCTTTTGGAGAATGGATGGGGATTCCTGTCGAGTGTATAGGCAGGAGGAGAGCTGTCGGGGTTTGTAGCTTCTGCAGATACTAACAAAGCATCTTCCTAAGCCATGGTACCCATCTCCATTCCCACCCATGGTGTATGAAGGAGGATTCCAGTCACCACTCACTTCTGCCGGTGCTGAGTGCAGAAAGCCGCAGACCCTATTGTGATTTTCATGTACATTTCCTTAATGGTCAGGGAAGTTGACCACTTTTCATTTATTGCCTGTTTGGAATCTCCTTTTGGGAGGTCCCTGCTCAAAGCTTTCTGTATATTCAGAAATTTGGGATATCTGACCTTTTTATTGATTTGTAATGTATTTGTGTTTTCTGGATATACGTTCTTTGTCGAAATATGCATTGCAGAGACCTTCTCCCACTTTGTGACTTTCCTTTTCACTCTCGGAGGTTTGTTTTTTCTTTTTTCAGCCGCACTTGTGTGGCTTTTGAAATCTTAGTTCCTTGACCAGAGATCAAACCTGGGCCCTTGGCAGTGAAAGCGTGGAGTCCTAACCACTCAACCACTAGGGAATTCCCATCAGTGGTATCTTTTGAGGAAAAGATTTTAATTTTCCTAAAGTCCATTTTATCCATTTTTTCCCCTTTCTGCTTAATGCTTGTAGAGTTTAAGAATTCTTGGGACTTCCCTGGTGGTCCAGTGATTAAGACCTTGCATTTCCACTGTAGAGGGTATGGGTTTGATCCCTGTTTGGGGAACTAAGATCCAACTGGGGTAAGGCATGGGCAAAAAAAAAAAAAGAATTCTCTGTCTACTCCAAGATCATAAAGCTATTTTCCCGTATGTTTCTTTGTAATAATTTTGTCTTTTATATTTAGATCTACAGTCCACCTAGAATTGATTTTTTTATGTATCATGTGAGGAGGAGTGATCAGAGTACTTTTTTTCCATATGGATGTTTTATTGAAAGGCATCATTTATTAAAATGTTCATTCTTTCTCTTTTTGCTACAGTCTTACCCTTTCATAAATCATGCATGCTTGCATGCCAAGTTGCTTCAGTTGGGTCTGACTCTGTGTGACCCTATGGACTGTAACCCGCCAGGCTCCTTTGTTTGTGAGATTCTCCAGGCAAGAATAGGGGAGTGGGTTGCCATGCCTTCCTCCAGGGCATCTTCCCAACCCGGAGATTGAACCCACGACTCTTATGTCTCCTGCGTTGCAGGCAGGTTACCACTAGCACCACCTAAATCAAGTACACATTTACCTGTGGATGTACAGATTCTTCATTCTACTGTCCGTCTGTCTGTCTTTGCTCTGCAACCACATTGCCTTGAAACACCACAGCTTTAAGCTGTGTTCAGGCTATGGTAAATCCTTCAGTCCTCATATTCTACTTTAGGATTGCTTTGGTTCTTTTGATCTTTTGCATTTCCATATACATTTACATATCATCTTTAAGATGTTTTAAATATTTTACAATTAAAAATGTTAAACTGGGGGCGGGACAGAAGTTAATTAAATAAAATTAAATAGCATTCAATTTAATTCTCCATTAAATTGAATTCAAGGCTTGCAGGATGGGTAAGCAGTGAAAAAAATCTGCCTCTTTCCCTCTCCAGTCCCCATTTCCCCTCCCATCCTCCCAGAAATATCTGAGCATATACAAGTGCATCCCCACTCTTGCCTTCACAGAGAATAGCATATTGTACACGTTGTTCTGTGGCTTGCTTTTTCCTCTTAATATATCTTATAGAACTTGTTATTTCAGTGGTTGCCTGGGATTCTTTGATGACATCAATAATCTTTTTAACCTGTTCCCAATTAGGCTGTCTCAGTCTTTGTTCCCCCTACAAGAAACGCTGCCATGACTCCCCTGGACCTGCGTTTTTGTGTGCACGTGCATAGCCGCTCGGATGAATTCTTAGAATCGGACTTAGCAACATCCCACTGTCTGCAATGCTGGGTTTTCTGCAGGTTCTTTTTTGAAGGGGTCTGAAAACCTTGGATTAGAGGCTCCTTCAGGCCCCCAGCTCTGATGGTCTGGGACTGCACTTGAATGCTACATCACTGTTTTCTGACCTTGAGTTCTGTTCCCAGGCCTCAGCCCTTATTTTTGGCTCTGTCAGTTCCCACTCTGATCCTGAGGCTTTGAACCCAAATCTATAGCCCAGATGCCTCAGTCTTGAATTGGGAGAGCGACGTGATGGAAGGAATGAGGGCTTTGGCGAGTATAGCAATGGGTTTCAAATCCAGCCTCTCTGCCCCATCTCCCCTTGCCACTGCCCTGCTTCGGCCATGTGACCTTGGGCAAGGCACTTGACTTCTCTGAACTTCAGTTTCCTCCTCTGTATGTCAAGAGGTCTGTACCAGAGCCTTCTAGCTCTAACACTTGCTTGTCTAGAGAATTCCCAATTTCTGATTCTCTGGCTTCGATACCTGGCCTTCCCTTCCCTCACCCCCATCTCTGTATCTGGCTCCTCACAGGTCTGCTCTCTGATTCTGTCCACTTTAGTCTGGTGCAGAGCTTAAGAGCAGAGCTGTGGACTCAGCCTGACTTGTCCATCTCAACCACTTACTACTTCACTTCTAGGGACCTGTGTCCTCATCTCTCAAATAGAGATAATAATACCGACCTCCTACGCTGACAGAATAGCTGTCATACAGCAAGCCCACAAGAAATGCTAGCTGCCGCTGCTATAATTAGCATTATCTCATCCCTACTCTCAGTTCCGCAAGCTTGGATTTAGAAATGTGGCTTTGGAGAGAGAGAAAAGTAGACTTCCCTCCACCCCATCTCTCCTCAGCTCAGGGCCTTTGCTGGGGTCCAGGAATCCAGTCTGTAGTATCTTATAGGTACCTTCTAGTATGTATCGGGCTTTCCTGGTGGTTCAGATGGTAAAGAGTCCGCCTGTGATGCAGAAGACCCAGGTTCGATCCCTGGGTAGGGAAGATCCCCTGGAGAAGGGAATGGCTACCCACTCTATTATTCTTGCCTGGAGAATCTCATAGACAGAGGAGCCTGGCTGGCTACAGTTCACAGGGTCAAGAACAGTCAGATGTGACTGAGTGACTAACACTACAGTATCTACCCCTGCATAACAAACTGCCTCCAAACCTGGAGGCTTCTAACGATAATGATTACTATTTCTCACAATGCTATGGGTCAGCTGAACAGTTTTGTTTTTCTAATGTGGCCACAGCATGCAGCTTGTGGGATATTAGTTCCCCGACCAGGAATTTAGCCAACACCCGGTGGGGAAAACACAGAATCCTAAGCACTTGACCCCCAGGGGAGTCCCTAAAAGTGATGTATTGATTTACTTAATTACTTTTGACTGCATCTCAATGCTTGTGGCATCTTTGTTTTCCAACCAGGGATCGAACCCAGACCCTTGGCAGGAAGAGTGCAGAGCCCTAACCACTGGACCACCTGGGAATTCCCTGAGCAGTTCTGCTGCGCTCACTGCGGTTGCGTGCAGCTGGTGTCTAGGCTGGGCTGTTGGCCAGCATACTTCGGTCCATTCATCCCTACTCGTCCTTCAGCAGGCTGGCCCAGGCTTCCTCACGCTGAGGTCCCAAGAGGTCTGTCTGAGGACCTAGGTGCTGAAAGTCACACAGCACTACTTCCAGCGCAATCTGTTGGCCAAAGCAAGTCTTGAGGCTAGCTCAGACCCAAGAAGTGAGGAAATCCACTCTACCTCTTGACGGGAGGAGCTACAGAATACTATGCGTCTACCCCAGAGCTCAGGAATTCTGTGTTGGATGAGAGGCAGCAGGATGACTTCTGTGAACCTCAGTTTCTTTCTTTTTAAAAAAAATGCCTTCATTCATTAATTTTCGGCTGTGCTGGGTCTTCGTTGCTGCACACACGTGGGCTTTCTCTAGCTGGAGCGAGCCGGGGCCACGCTCTGGTTGCAGCGCACAGGCTTCTCGTTGTGGCGGCCTTTCTTGTTGCAGAGCAGGGCTCTAGAGTGCGGGTCAGTAGCTGCGGAGCACGGGCTGAGCTCCCCAGGGCATGTGGGATCTTCCTGGACCAGGGATCGAACCCTAGTCCACTGCATTGGCAGGTGGATTCCCGACCATTAGACCACCAGGGAAGTCCAAGCCCTAGTTTCCACATATGTAAAGCGAGTCTAAGAATACCACCATGTCAGGTCGCTGTGAGGAAATAAAGTGACAAAATCCAGAGAACACGCTCAGTGCAGGAGCTGGTACTCCGCAGGTGTTCAGTCCATATGGTAACCGTTGTGGATATTATTGGCCAAGGTTCTTCTGGCTGCTTCCTAAGTCATAACTCCTTTTATTCCTAAGTCCAAGGTGACACTGTACAACCATTTAGACAATAACTGCACAGATAAATTTCCCTTTTGTTACCATCATCTTCCTATACCTCATCTGAGTAACACTTGGAATATTCTCTCTGCTTCTGTCTCATTTGGCACAATAAGAGTCAGTAAAGTCTGCTCAAACCCCTCAGAAATAAGCATCAGCGTAGCAAAATGGCTGTAGGCCAGAGATTGCAAACTGTTAGGTGTTTGGTTAGCTTGCAAAGCATTAAAAAAAAGATGGTATTAGCATTTGAATTGTTGCTAACCTTTATGATCAGGAGATTTTACAAAACAACCTGGGTTTCCAAATTCTCTTAACATTGGGCCATCTGGCATCTCAGGCCTGCAACTCTCATGACAGCGTTGGGCTGGAGCTAAATCTCGGTGGGGCAGATCCTCTGGGATCCCTTGGTGGCTCGTGAAGTCTGTTTAGTGGGTTGAAACAGAGCAGGACAGAAAATATCAGGACATTTTGCCACAGTTGTAAGAAGGACTGCTTTGTGGAGCTAAGTGTGGTGACGCACAGGCAGCTGCAGTCACACAGGCATGTTTGTGTATGACTTGGGTTACAAGTCATATATCTCAAGGGGCATCCCACGTGGCACTAGTGGTGAAGAACCTAGGGGACGCAAGAAATGTGGGTTCCATCCCTGGAAGATGGAAGATCGGGAAGATCCCTGGAGGAGGGCATGGCAACCCACTCCAGCATTCTTGCCTGGAGAATCCCATGGACAGAGGAGCCTGGTGGGCTACAGTCCATGAGGTCGCAACAACTGAGCATGCGTGCACGCCATGCAGACGGATTCACTTGGGTTGCCGGCCTTCCTCATGGCCATTTGAGCTTTTTTTTTTTTTTTTTAAATTGGCTGTGCTGCTTGGCTTGTGGAATCTTATTTCTCTGACCAAGGACTGAACCCAGGGCTGTAGCAGTGAAGGTGCTAGCTAAGTCCTAACCACCGGACTGCCAGGGAAGTTCCCATTTGAACTTGAGATGAGTGAATGTTAACTTGGCTGTTGGAGATCAAACCAGCTCCCTGGGATCTGCTAGGGGCTGGCAGGTTCTCTGTGCTTTTTCCTTGACTCTGACTATTTCTGTTTTTTAGTAGTTATTTATATATTTTTTGAGGTATAGTTGATCTATAGTGTTGTTAGTTTCAGGTCTGTAATACAGGGATCACATTTTACACACACACACACACACACACACACATATTCTTTTTTTCCAGCTTCTTCTCCCTTATAGGTTATTACAAAATATGAGTATAGTTCCCTGGGCTGCACAGTAGGTCCTTGTTGATTATCCATTTGTGCTGCTGGAGAAGACTCTTCAGAGTCCCTTGGACTTCAAGGAAATCAAATCAGTCAACCCTAAAGGAAATCAGCCCTGAATATTTATTGGGCGGACTGATGCTGAAGCTGAAACTCCAGTACTTTGGTCACCTGATGGGAAGAGCTGACTCATTGGGAAACACCCTGCCCTGATGCTGGGAAAGACTGAGGGCGAAAGGAGAAGGGGGCGACAAAGGATGAGATGGTTGGATGGCATCACCGACACAGTAACATTGAGTTTGAGCAAACTTCAGGAGACGGCGAAGGACACAGGAGCCTGGAGTACTGCAGTCCACAGGGTGGCAAAGCACTGGACACCACTTAGCAACTAAACAACAACATGTTAATCCCAACCTCCTAATTTATCCCACCCCTCCCCAACCCTGCCCTGGCTCTGAGCATTAGTGAACAGGGGATGTAGGTAGGCCAGGACTCCGTTATCCCTGCTCTGCGAGCAGGTTCTGGAGCTAGCTGGCCGGCGTGGACTCTGGGACCCAGACGTCCCCTCGATGCCCCGTCTCTGACCTCACGCCCTCTTCTCTCCTGCTTCTCCAGGAGAACCCGTACGTCATGCGCCGGCCCAACTTCCAGGCTCTGTCTGGGAACGAGCGCTTCGAGGGCTTCTGTGTGGACATGCTGCGGGAGCTGGCCGAGCTGCTGCGCTTCCGGTACCGCCTGCGGTTGGTGGAGGACGGGCTGTATGGGGCGCCTGAGCCCAACGGCTCCTGGACGGGCATGGTGGGCGAGCTCATCAACCGGGTACGGCGGGGCTGGGGCTGCAGAGGGGGCGTGGGCTGGGTGAGGAGGGAGGGGGGGCAGCCAGTGGGGCCTCAGGACCAGCCTGGCATGTACACTAGGCACCAGCCCATGGTATGCTGTGCCCGTGTGGCTGGTAAGCACCACGGGGCCAGCACAGACGGGAAGGGGACAGTGCATCACTTCCAGTGGCAAAGGCCATGCACATCACTTCCTGTGTCCAGCTTCTAGATGCTTCCCTCATGCCGCCTCGGCTTTGTCTTTGCTCAAAGCTCAGACGTGAAGGAATCTACTCACGATGTGGGAAATCCCCTGGAGAAGGGAATGGCTATCCACTCCAATTTCTTGCCTGGAAAATCCCATGGACAGAAGCTACAGTCCATGGGGTTGCGAAGAGTCGGACATGATTGAGCAACTAACAAAGACTTGAGTGAATGAAGGAGACGAAGAGTTGGAACTGGGGAGACTGGACAAGTGGAGGAAGTGGAGAAGGCTTCCTGTGGGAGGCGGAGCTAGGAGAGGCAGCCGGGGACTGCACCTCAGGTGGACTGTGCCCCAGCACTTGCCAGGAGGTGGACTTTGAGGTGGCCCATTGCTCTTGCAAGTCCACTCTTCCAGTAGATGTTTATTGAACATCTAGTGTGTACCTTGCACCTTGCTAGGCCTAGGGTATAGTGAGGAGCCTAGGGGACCTGGACCCTGCTTCCAAGAGCTCAGGGCCCCATTGAGATGTAGAAAAACCAATGACCACAAGACAGAACCTTCCAAACTTCGAGGGGAAAAACTCAGAGGAGAGACCTAGAGACTCCTGACCCAGCCGGGGATCAGGGAGGGCTTCCTGGAAGAGGTGACACCCCAGCAGATTCCCAGAGTGTGAAATAGTCAGCTGGGTGAAGTGGGATTTGGGAGGAGGAGAACTTATTCGAAGGAGAAGAAATGGCATTTACAAACAGCTGGGTAGGGTGTGTGTAAGAGAGAGAGGGATGTTATCAGAACAGCAGCTGGGCCCTGGGTGTGGGCAGGATGTGAGGGTAGGTGAAGGGAGAGGAAGGGCAGGTGGGAGGTGGTAGGCGAGGGTGCAGTGGAAAGACTATTTTGGAGTCAGGCCAACCCTGATGTGAGTGCTGTGGTGAGTCATTTCTCTCCTCCACGCCTCAGTTTCCCCTTCCTAGGAGGGGGGCTAACGATAGCTGACGGGTCTGTAATGGGGGTTATAGACACACCAGGCATGTTGCTGGTCATGTGCGGTTCCTGAGTTCTTCTTTGTTTCTGGTTGCCCTGCGAGGCCTGAACGATCTTGCTTCCTCAGCCGGGGATTGAACCCAGGGCCCCAGCAGTGAAGGTGTGGAGTCCTAATCACTGGACACCAGGCAACTACTGGGACTACCCTGTAGATCCTTTTTCTCCTAGACACTAGAAGCTGCCCCTGGCTTAGGGCCTGCCCAGGGCAGGTGTGTGGAGCAGGGACCTTTGGCCATAAACAGTCAGGGTGGCCTTGACATTGGACTTGGCAGAGGGCACTGAAGACTGTCACTTTCCTGTCTCTCTCATCCAGAATTCACTGCATGCGAGTCCCTGAATGTCATCAGGGTAAACTCAAAAAGGCCACTTTGCTTGACAAGGACGTTGATCCCTTAGGGCACTGATTTTCAAAAGTTGTTTTGACTGCAGAACCTTTTTTCCGATTGAAAGAGCCCTCAGAACCCTGGACAAAACAGCTGCTCTGGTGGAGAAGGAGGTGGGGGTGTCCCCCGGGGTCCTAGTGACTCAGTCTTCCCCCCCGACCTCGGCCAATTCCAACTGGCAGGCCTGAGGCACTGTTCCGCAGGCACCAGCTGGTTGAAAGCTTCAGCCCTGGGTGGGTTTAAGAGTCTGAAGCCAGAACCTGAGGAGCCCAGAGGAAGAAGCTGGTGCCTTAATGCCCACCTCACTGGCAGCCCTACCTGTGACCTCACTGCCATAGCCTGGTCCCCAGTCATTAAACTCAAAACTTTCTGTTCATCAGGGCCCTCAGAAATAAGATTCCAGGAGAGTAACAACCCCCTACCCCCACCGAACCAAAGTCACCGTCAACTGGACGCCTGTCCATTCATCAAGGAAGAAGTCCTATTTATAACTGTATGACCGTGGGCAAGAGTTTAACTCCCTGTGCCTTAGGACTTGGTGTGAAGGTGCCTGGGGTGAGTGGAGCAGGACTGGGAACTTTGCTGATTGGTGGCTGCTAATCAGAAAAGTTTAGGCTCCTGGGTCCTGGATCTTGTTTGAATCTGTGCAGAGCATTTGTTGTGTGACATTGGGTGAGTTTTTTAACCTCTCTCTAAAACTGAAGTAATAACAGATGCTGGCACATAGGGTCGTTGTGAGCGTAAAATGAGTTAATCCGTGCGGGGCTTGGAACAGGGCCCCGCAAGTAGTGGGTGCTGTGTGCTGAACTCTCTTTCCATCATTGTTAGTGTCATTCCTGCCAGCATGGACATCCATTCATGCATTCATCTGCCCTCCAGCCAGCTAGCATTTATTGAGTGCCTGCTGTATACCAGTATGAAAAATCTCCTGATGCTGGCAAAGATTGAAGGCAAAAGGAAAAGAGGGCGGCAGAGGATGAGATGGTTAGATAGCATCATTGACTCTACGGACGTGAACTCGAGTGGGAGATAGTGGGGGACAGGGAAGCCTTGTGGGCTGCAGTCCACAGGGTCACAGAGTTAGACATGACTTAGCAACTGAATAACAACAGCAATTGTATACCAGGTGCTGTGGTATACCCTGGGGATTCAGTGGCCTGGCTTTGCTCTTAGGGTTAAAGACTTTGGTCCTCAGCTGGCGGCCCATGGGATGCACCCCTGCACAAAGAGGGTTGAGCTGGCTTAAATGAGGAGACGGTTGTGGGGTGGGGGCAGGGGCTGCCAGAGGGTCTGTAGGGATGGAAGGGGAGGCTGGACAGGGCCTGGACTTGGTGACTGCGTGGGGTGAGGGACAGAGGAGAGAGGATGTGAGCACTCCTCCTGTTTCTGATTTGGGCAATTGGGCACCAGCGATGACATTTAGGGAAAGAACACTGGAGGAGGAGCAGGCTGACTGCAAAGGATGAGCAGGGTTTGGCCTTGCTGGGCTCATCTGCCTGCTGTGGAAGGCCAAGCACACTGAGCCTCACACGGACACTCCCCATTGTCTTCCCGGAGGCGGCAGCTGACGTTAGTGAACTTCACGCCACGTGTGAAGGAACTTAGCAAGTGTCACTTACTTCTGACAATCCTTCCTGGCCCAGATGGTCACTGCCCTCCTGCCGATGCGAGATCAGGGGCTCAACAGTGAAGGGACTGGCCCCCAACACGCAAGGCTGCAGATGGGTGTGTCTGACCCGAGGCCTTTCCAGACACTCGGCAGGTCCTTGGGAAGCCTGGGGTGTCAGGGTGATGCTCACACTGTGCCAGGCCCTTGTCCGAACTTTATGAACTTAACACAACTCCTTGACTCCTCACGGCCAGCCACCCCTTTGAGGAAGGCCTGGTGTTAGCTCAGATTTCTGTAATGGACAGAGTGAGGCATTCACCTCACATACCATGCCCAGGGCACATGGCTGGTGACAGGCAGAGCCGGGGCTGGCACCCCGGCAGGCTGGCACAGAGCTGACGACTGACTTCCAGAGGGAAAACAGCCCGGGGCACCAGCAGCCCCCCAACCACCCTCGGGCCAGGTGCAGGGCTCAGACGCCAGGCTCCAGCTATGGTCCATTTATTCCACCCAGTGGCCGCTGCCGGAACTGGCTTTATCCCTGCTGTCACTGCTACGCTGTGAACCCAGCCCCGCCCCTCACCCGCCTCCTCTGGGCCTCCCATCTCTCTCCATTCCAGTTTGTCCTCTAGAGTCGGACACGACTGAAGGGACTTAGCAGCAGCAGCAGGCTCTTTCTAGGACCTGCCCTGGTGGCTCAAATGGTAAAGAATCTGCCTGCAATGCAGGAGACATGGATTTAATCCCTGGGTCAGGAAGATCCCCTGGAGGAGGAAATGGTAACCCACTCCAGTACTGCATGGAGAATCACATGGACAGAGGAGTTTGGCGGGCTTCAGTCCATGGGGTGACAGAGTCAGACACGACCGAGCGAGTAACACCCTTTAGTTGTCACCTCCCCAGGCCTGCAGGCTAAACTCCGTGCACTTTGGTCTGGCACTTTAGAGATCAGAAAGCAAATTTCCAGGTGGAAATTAGCAGGCAGGAGGTGTGTGGGGGCGGCCCGAGAAACCTGCCTTGTGAGGTGGCGTGCGGGAAAGAACCCATCTGCCGGTGCAGGAGATGCAGGAGACCCAGGTTCCATCCCTGGGTGGGGAAGATCCCTTGAAGGAAGGCATGGCAACCCACTCCAGTATTCTTGCCTGGAGAGTCGCATGGACAGAGGAGCCTGGTCGGCTACCGTCCATGGGGTCGCAAGAGTCAGACATGACTGAAGTGACTTAGCACGAGGGAGGGGAGGAGCAGGCTTGGGCAGAGAGGGAGGAGTTAGCTGTGAGGCAGTCACAGCCACCCTGCGGGCAGCTCTGGAGCTGGGGTGGCCATTAAAGATGTCCCCCAGAGGGAAGGGGCCAGGCTTCTATGCCCCCCATGGACAAATCACTGGAGAGGGGCTGTCCTCAGGGGACAAGGGGCTTCTTCCACCTACAGAGCAAACAGCCACCAACACCTGGGGCCATGAGTATCCCATCCTGAAGAAGGGTCCAGGCAGCCTCCACTGTGTCCACAGCTTTGAGCTGGTCAGACCCCAGATGGAGCTCGCCTCCGATTGGAAGTGTTCCCATGTGATCTCTGACAA
Organism: Madoqua kirkii; assembly: GCA_006408675.1. Taxonomy (NCBI): domain Eukaryota; kingdom Metazoa; phylum Chordata; class Mammalia; order Artiodactyla; family Bovidae; genus Madoqua; species Madoqua kirkii. The sequence goes on from SJYC01056865.1 coordinate 51,976, forward strand.
GCCACTTCATCTCTCTGATCTCAGTTTCCCCTCTTGAAATGGGAATGATGTTCCCTCTGTCACAGATTTGCGGGGAGTGGGCAAGGGAGGATTCAAGGTCCCAGGACAGAACCTGGGTCACTGGGATCTTGCAGGTATGGAATTTGGGTGAGTTTTTGTTTGTTTATTTTTTGTTATTCTTTTTGACCTCACTACGTGGCTTGAGGATCCGAGTTTCCCAAACAGGGATGGAACCCAGGCCCCGTGAGTGAAAGCACTTGATTCTCAACCATTGGACCACCAGGGAATTCCTTCTTTTTTCTCTCTCTCTTTTTGGATTTTATTTTTATTGTGTGGTGGAGCCACTGAAAGGTTTTAAGTGGGGAAGGTGCCACAATCTAATTTCTTTATTCTTGCTTTATTGAGGTGAAGTTCATATCAAATTAACCATTTTAAAGTATACAGTTCAGTGGCATTTAGTATATTCACAATATTGTATAACCATTGCCTCTCTCTAGTTTCAAGACATTTTCATGACCCCCAAAGAAAACCCAAACCCAACAGCAGTCACTGCTATTTGCCCCTTTCCCCAGCGTCTGGCAGTTACCACTCTGCTCTCCGTCTCCATGATTTACTTATTCTAGACATTTTGTGTAAATGGAACAGCCAGTGTGTGGCCTTTTGAGTCTGTCTTCTTTCACACAGCACAGTGTGCTTGAGGTTCATCCACATTATAGTGTGATGAGTACTGCCTTCCTTTTAAAAGAAGTATTATTATTATTCTGGAGGAGGGCATGGCAACCCACTCCAGTATTCTTGCCTGGAAAATCCCATGGACGGAGGAGCCTGGTCGGCTACAGTCCATGGGGTCACGAAGAGTCTGACACCACTGAGCTACTGAGCATGCACACACACACACGCACACACGTTATTACTATTATTTTTATTATTAGGCTACCCCGTGCAGCATGTGGGATCTTAGTTCCCTGACCAGGGATGGAACCTGCACCCCCTTGCATTGCAAGTGTGGAGTCTTAACTGCTGCACCACCAGGGAAGTCCCCTCCCTTGCTTTTTGCGGCTGAATAATATTCCATTACATGGATATAGGGCCTTGATTTAACTTCAAAAACATTGAAAAATGATTACTCTGGGTAGGGTTTCCCTTATGTCGCTGGTGGTAAAGAATCCACCCGCCAATGCAGGAGACAAAAAAGATGCAGGTTTGACCCCTGGGTCAGGAAGATCCCCTGGAGGAGGGCATGGCAACCCACTTCAGTATTCCTGCCTGGAGAAGCCCCTAGACAGAGGAGCCTGGCGGGCCACCATCCACAGGGTGGCAAAGAATCGGACGTGACTGAGTGACTGAGCATGGGTGCAGTGGTGGCTGAGAAGTAACTGTAGTGGCCCAAGGGTAGAGGCAGGCCGGTCCACTTCAGAGGCCGTTGGAAGGTGTGGAAGAGAGAAGATGCTGCCTTGTGCTGCGGTGGTAGCTGTGTCAGGTGTACCACCAGGTAGGGTGTGTGCCAGAGGCCAAGAGGAGTCAAGTAACTGCAGGGTTTGGCTAAACAGCTGGGCAAAACCGGTAAAGCCAGTTTCCATGGTGGGGAGATATAGGAGGGGCAGTCTCTGAGTGGGGAGGATGAGAGTTATCTCTGGGCATGGATCATTGGAGATACCTACTTGAAATTCAAGTAGAGACAAAAGGATTTCCTTGTGTGACTGAGCATGAATTATTTAACTCATCCCCTATTGATGGATATTTGGATGGTTTCCAGTTTTTGCAGGCATAGATAATGCTACCAGCAACTGGGCCTGTGGATTGGTGGGGGTGTTCCTGAGGGATAAATTCCAAGCAGTGGAAGCATTGGGTCAAAGGGTATGAATATTTTTTATGTACATACTGCCAAATGGCCCTTCAAAAAGGTTCCACCAATTTATATTCCCACCCAAAGTGCACGAGAATGTCAAATTTCCCACACTCTTGCCAACAATGGGTATTATCAATCTTTTTAAAAAAATCTTTGCCAACCCGAAAGGCTAAAAATAATCTTAGCGTTTTAACCTAAACACAATGTCACGCGGCTGCACATTAACCCCCATGTGGATGTACTGTACTTTACTGAAGTGCTTTTTAGTTGTTTCCATGTATTTTTATCCGTTTGTTTGTGCTGTTATAAACAACCATAAGCAAACATCTCCATGCACAAAGCTTAGCCTGCTTTGTAGCTGATTAGAATTGACTCTCAATAGAATTACCAGGTGAAAGAGGAAAACCCTTTGCATGGCTTTTGTTATATACTGTGGAACTGCTTTCTGGAAAGACTGTACCAGGTTCTTCTTTCTTTTCTTTTTTTGGCTGTGCCACATGGCATAAAATATCTTAGTTCCCTGTGTGCACACATGGTCAGTCACTAAGTTCTGTCTGACTCTTTGCGACTCCGTGGACTGTAGCCCACCAGGCTCCTTTGTCCCTAGGATTTCCCTGCCAAGAATACTGGAGTGGGTTGCCATTCCCTTCTCCAGTGGACCAGGGATGGAACCCGAATCTCCTGCGTGGGCAGGCGGGTTCTTTACCACTGAGCCACCAGGAAAGCCCCTTAATACCCTGACCAGGGATCAAACCCATGACCTTGTGGTGGTGCAAGCTCAAAGTCTGAAACACTGGGCCACCAAGGAAATCCCTTTTCTCTTTTTTTAAGCCCAGTTTCTTTTAACACGAGCTTTGTCTCAGCACTCAGGATTTGATGGGTTTTTAGATTTTCAGACAACCTCCTATCATTTTCGTAGATGGCAAGGCATTTGGGGTTTCCTGCTCTTGCTGGTGGACCACCATAAGGGTTCTATGGCCGTGTGATTGATGCGGTCTGAGCCCAAGTTCCACTCCGGAGGGGCCTGATGGAACTGTGGACTCCCTCTGTGTTTCCCCAGGTCTGGGCTGTATAATTGGGACAGACGTGTGTGGCAGCTGGCAGAATCCCACACTGGTGTTCTGACCCATGGAGTCAGGATCATTGTAGAAAGAGTCAGTGGAAGCCCCCAGAACGCCCCACATTTCCCAGGATGGAAATTCTAAAGCAATTCTACCGCCTTTGGAGGAACTGCAGATTAGTGCCGCCATTAATGGCTCAGAAGAAGCGGGGGTGGTGATCTCATCTTTGTTCCACTGACCTGTTTGGGGACTTCCCTAGCAGTACAGTAGCTAAGACTGTGCTTCCAGTGCAGGGGGCATGAGTTTGATCCCTGGTCAGGGAACTAAGATCCTGCATGCCACAAGGCACAGCCCAAAAACAAACAGACAAAAAACGACTGACCTGTTTGGCTTGTGTGGAAGGCAGGTGGATCTCAGAGAATGACTGTGGATTACTGTAAACGCAGTCAGGTGGTGATTGCAACTGCAGTTCCTGGCCCGAATGAAGTGTCTTTACTGGAGCACATCAGCACAGCCCTTGGCCGCTGTTGTGAGCTACTGACTGACCTGGCAAATGCTTTTGTCTCCATACCACTTTCCAAGGAGCACCAGAAGCCAGGAGGACAAACCTTCAGTCTTGCTGAAGGCTGACATCAACTCTTTTGCTTTGTGCCATCATCTAGACCCCTGAGAAGGCAATGGCACCCCACTCCAGCACTCTTGCCTGGAAAATCCCATGGATGGAGGAGCCTGGTGGGCTGCAGTCCATGGCATGGGGTCGCTAAAAGTCAGACGTGACTGAGCGACTTCACTTTTCACTTTCATGCATTATAGAAGGAAATGGCACCCCACTCCAGTATTCTTGCTTGGAGAATCCCAGGGATGGGGGAGCCTGGTGGACTGCCGTCTATGGGGTCACACAGAGTCAGACACAACTGAAGCGACATAGCAGCAGCAGCAGCAGCAGGCTTCTGAGATACAGTGTTGCACTCGTCCATCACATTGGCAACATTCTGCTGATCTTAAGAGGAGGAAACAGGATTTAGTAAGGAGGTTGGCAGTAAACCCACTGCTGGTATCAGTCAGTTATGGTCCAATCTGGAGACAAAACACCAGTTACTTGAACAGAATCATGTCACTCAGTGTCTGACTCTTTGCACCTCTACGGACTGCAGCATGCCAGGCTCCTCTGTCCTCCACTATCTCCCACAGTTTATTCAAAGTCACGTCCATTGAGTCAGTGATGCTATCTAGCCATCTCATCCTCTCCCGCCCTCTTCTCCTTTTGCCTTCAGTCTTTCCCAGCATCAGGGTCTTCTCTAATGAGATGTCTCTTCCCATCAGGTGGCCAAAGTATTGGTGCTTCAGCTTCAGCTTCAGTCCTTCCAATAAATACTCAGGGTTGGTTTCCTTTAGGATTGACTGGTTTGATCTTGCAGAATCATATCAGCTCTTTTAGTGTGTTTGTTTTTATTTTATTTTTGGTCACAGTGTGCATGCAGGATCTTAGTTCCCTGACCAGGGTTGGACCTGTGCCCCCTGCAGTGGAAGCTCTGAGTGCTGAAACTGTGCACCTCTGATGAACCCATGTGTGAGGATTCAAAGCCAACCAAAACTCAGATTGGGACTTGAACCCACGGTCCTTTTTATTTGTTAATATTTATTTATTCGACTGAGTCGGGTCTTAGCTGTGGCTTGAAGCATCTTCATTGCATCGTACGGGATCTTTTGTCAAAGCATACGGACTCTCTAGTTGCAGTGTACTGGCTCCAGAGCTTGCAGGCAGGCTCCGTGGTGGCAGCGCATGGGCATCGTTGCTCTGCGGCTTGTAGGATCTCAGTTCTCCCACCAGGAATCGAACCTGAGTTCAAACTGAAGCGACATAGCAGCAGCAGCAGCAGCAGGCTTCTGAGATACAGTGTTGCACTCGTCCATCACATTGGCAACATTCTGCTGATCTTAAGAGGAGGAAACAGGATTTAGTAAGGAGGTTGGCAGTAAACCCACTGCTGGTATCAGTCAGTTATGGTCCAATCTGGAGACAAAACACCAGTTACTTGAACAGAATCATGTCACTCAGTGTCTGACTCTTTGCACCTCTACGGACTGCAGCATGCCAGGCTCCTCTGTCCTCCACTATCTCCCACAGTTTATTCAAAGTCACGTCCATTGAGTCAGTGATGCTATCTAGCCATCTCATCCTCTCCCGCCCTCTTCTCCTTTTGCCTTCAGTCTTTCCCAGCATCAGGGTCTTCTCTAATGAGATGTCTCTTCCCATCAGGTGGCCAAAGTATTGGTGCTTCAGCTTCAGCTTCAGTCCTTCCAATAAATACTCAGGGTTGGTTTCCTTTAGGATTGACTGGTTTGATCTTGCAGAATCATATCAGCTCTTTTAGTGTGTTTGTTTTTATTTTATTTTTGGTCACAGTGTGCATGCAGGATCTTAGTTCCCTGACCAGGGTTGGACCTGTGCCCCCTGCAGTGGAAGCTCTGAGTGCTGAAACTGTGCACCTCTGATGAACCCATGTGTGAGGATTCAAAGCCAACCAAAACTCAGATTGGGACTTGAACCCACGGTCCTTTTTATTTGTTAATATTTATTTATTCGACTGAGTCGGGTCTTAGCTGTGGCTTGAAGCATCTTCATTGCATCGTACGGGATCTTTTGTCAAAGCATACGGACTCTCTAGTTGCAGTGTACTGGCTCCAGAGCTTGCAGGCAGGCTCCGTGGTGGCAGCGCATGGGCATCGTTGCTCTGCGGCTTGTAGGATCTCAGTTCTCCCACCAGGAATCGAACCTGAGTTCTCTGCACTGCAGGGTGGATTCATAACCACTGGACCACCAGGAAAGTTCTGAATCGACTGTCTCTTAATTAGAATCACTCACCTGGTGTCTGAACTTGGGTTCTTTGAGTCTCAGCACAGAAGAATTCAGGGAGAAGCAAAGTGATAGGCAAGAAGTAGAATTACTAATATTCTACTTGCTTGTGTGGGATGCAAGTGGGCAGGTGAGGGGGCTGTGTCCCAAAACTACATTTTGGGCTTAATTGGTAGCTCAGAAGGGAAAGAATCTGCCTGCAATGCAGGAGACCTAGGTTCGATCCCTGGGTTGGGAAGATTCCCTGGAAAGGGAACTGGCTACCGCTCCAGTAGTTTTGGCTGGGAAATCTCATGGGCAGAGGAGACTGGTGGGCTACAGTCTATGGGGTTACAAAGAGGACACGACTGAGCAACTTACACCCTTATCAGTTGACTGAACACTAACACTTATAATCAAAGGAAAGTGGAGGAGAGGGGAAAGGACCACCTTCTCCCTCTTTCTTCCAGTTGATGTCAGGCTTACATCACTAGCTTCTCTTTTCTTTTGGACAGGAGAGTGTTTGACCCTATGAGGTCAAACTAGGACTGTCACAGAGCTTATTGAAATCAGCAGAAGGGTGGTAACAAGTCCTAAAATATGTTGAATCATCTCAGTTTTCATGTAGCAACAGTCTCCTGCTTTGAAATATCAACCTTTCCCTTAAATCTGTCCTTAATCCTCAGTTCAGCTCAGTCAGTTGCTCAGTCGTGTCCGACTCTTTGCGACCCCATGAATTGCAGCACACCAGGCCTCCCTGTCCATCACCAGCTCCCGGAGTTCATTCAGACTCACATCCATCGAGTCAGTGACGCCATCCAGCCATCTCATTTTCTGTCGTCCCCTTCTCCTGCCCCCAATCCCTCCCAGCATCAAAGTCCTTTCCAATGAGTCAACTCTTCGCATGAGGTGCCCAAAGCACTGAAGTTTCAGCTTTAGTATCATTCTTTCCAAAGAAATCCCAGGGCTGATCTCCTTCAGAATGGATTGGTTGGATCTCCTTGCAGTCCAAGGGACTCTCAAGGGTCTTGTCCAACATCACAGTTCAAAAGCATCAATTTTTCGGCACTCAGCCTTCTTCACCGTCCAACTCTTACAGCCATACATGACCACAGGAAAAACCATAGCCTTGACTAGACGGACCTTAGTCGGCAAAGTAATGTCTCTGCTTTTGAATATGCTATCTAGATTGGTCATAACTTTTCTTCCAAGGAGTAAGCGTCTTTTAATTTCATGGCTGCAGTCGCCATCTGCAGTGACTTTGGAGCCCCCAAAAATAAAGTCTGACACTGTTTCTACTGTTTCTCCATCTCTTTCCCATGGGGTGATGGGACCAGATGCCATGATCTTTGTTTTCTGAATGTTGAGCTTTAAGCCAACTTTTTCACTCTCCTCTTTTACTTTCATCAAGAGGCTTTTTAGTGTTTCACTTTCTGCCATAAGAGTGGTGTCATCTGCATATCTGAGGTTATTAATATTTCTCTCAGCAATCTTGATTCCAGCTTATGTTTCTTCTAGTCCAGCGTTTCTCATGATGTACTCTGCATAGAAGTTAAATAGGCAGGGTGACAGTATACAGCCTTGACAGTATATTGGCTACTAGTAAATGGCTACTTGGGTAGCCATTTCCCTTGACTCCTTTTCCTATTTGGAACCAGTCTGTTGTTCCATGTCCAGTTCTAACTGTTGCTTCCTGGCCTGCATACAGATTTCTCAAGAGGCATGTTAGGTGGTCTGGTATTCCCATCTCTTTCAGAATTTTCCACAGTTTATTGTGATCCACACAGTCAAAGGCTTTGGCATAGTCAATAAAGTCAGAAATAGATGTTTTTCTGGAAATCACTTGCTTTTTCCATGATCCAGTGGATGTTGGCAATTTGATCTCTGGTTCCTCTGCCTTTTCTAAAACCAACTTGAACATCAGGAAGTTCATGGTTCACATACTGCTGAAGCCTGGCTTGGAGAATTTTGAGCATTACTTTACTAGCATGTGAGATGAGTGCAATTGTGTGGTAGTTTGAGCATTCTTTGACATTGCCTTTCTTTGGGATTGGAATGAAAACTGACCTTTTCCAGTCCTGTGGCCACTGCTGAGTTTTCCAAATTTGCTGGCATACTGAGTGCAGCACTTTCACAGCATCATCTTTCAGGATTTGTAATAGCTCTACATCACCTCCACTAGCTTTGTTCGTAGTGATGCTTATTAAGGCCCACTTGACTTCACATTCCAAGATGTCTGGCTCTAGATGAGTGATCACACCATCGTGATTATCCAGGTCGTGAAGACCCTTTTTGTACAGTTCTGTGTATTCTTGCTACCCCTTCTTAATATCTTCTGCTTTTGTTAGGTCCATACCATTTCTGTCCTTTATCGAGCCCATCTCTTCATGAAATGTTCCCTTGATATCTCTCATTTTCTTGAAGAGATCTCTAGTCTTTCCCATTCTGTTGTTTTCCTCTATTTCTTTGCATTGATCACTGAAGAAGGCTTTCTTATCTCTTCTTGCTTTCCTTTGAAACTCTGCATTCAGATGCTCATATCTTTCCTTTTCTCCTTGGCTTTTCACTTCTCTTCTTTTCACAGCTATTTGTAAGGCCTCCCCAGACAGCCATTTTGCTTTTTTGCGTTTCTTTTCCATGGGGATAGTCTTGATCCCTGTCTCCTGTACAATGTCACGAACCTCATTCCATAGTTCATCAGGCACTCTATCTAGCAGATCTAGGCCCTTAAATCTATTTCTCACTTCCACTGTATAATCATAAGGGATTTGATTTAGGTCATACCTGAATGGTCTAGTGGTTTTCCCTGCTTTCTTCAATTTAAGTCTGAATTTGGTAATAAGGGGTTCATGATCTGAGCCACAGTCAGCTCCTGGTCTTGTTTTTGTTGACTGTATAGAGCTTCTCCATCTTTTGCTGCAGAGAATATAATCAATCTGATTTCGGTGTTGACCATCTGGTGATGTCCATGTGTAGAGTCTTCTCTTGTGTTGTTGGAAGAGGGTGTTTGCTATGACCAGTGCATTTTCTTGGCAAAACTCTATTAGTCTTTGCCCTGCTTCATTCCGCATTCCAAGGCCAAATTTGCCTGTTACTCCAGGTGTTTCTTGACTTCCTACTTTTGCATTCCAGTCCTCTATAATGAAAAGGACATTTTTTTTGGTGTTAGCTCTAAAAGGTCTTGTAGGTCTTCATAGAATCGTTCAACTTCAGCTTCTTCAGCATTACTGGTTGGGGCATAAACTTGGATTACTGTGATACTGAATGGTTTGCCTTGGAAACGAACAGAGATCATTCTGTCATTTTTGAGATTGCATCCAAGTACTGCATTACGGACTCTTTTGTTGACTGTGATGGCTACTTCATTTCTTCTGAGGGATTCCTGCCCGCAGTCGTAGATATAATGGTCATCTGAGTTAAATTCACCCATTCCAGTCCATTTTTGCTGATTCCTAGAATGTCGACGTTCACTCTTGCCATCTTCTGTTTGACCACTTCCAATTTGCCTTGATTCATAGACCTGACATTCCAGGTTCCTATGCAATATTGCTTTTTACAGCATCAGATTACAGCATCGGACCTTGCTTCTATCACCAGTCACATCCACAGCTGGGTATTGTTTTTGCTTTGGCTCCATCCCTTCATTCTTTCTGGAGTTATTTCTCCACTGACCTCCAGGAGCATATTGGGCACCTACTGACCTGGGGAGTTCCTCTTTCAGTATCCTATCATTTTGCCTTTTCATGCTGTTCATGGGGTTCTCAAGGCAAGAATACTGAAGTGGTTTGCCATTCCCTTCTCCAGTGGACCACATTCTGTCAGACCTCTCCACCCGCCCATCTTGGGTTGCCCCGCGGGCATGGCTTAGTTTCATTGAGTTAGACAAGGCTGTGGTCCTAATGTAATTAGATTGACTAGATTTCTGTGAGTATGGTTTTACTGTGTCTGTCCTCTGAGGCCCTCTTGCAACACCTACCATTTTACTTGGGTTTCTTTTACCTTGGGCGTGGGGGATCTCTTCACGGCTGCTCCAGCAAAGCACAGCTGCTGCTCCTTACCTTGGATGAGGGATATCTTCTCCCGCCGCCCTTCCTGACCTTCAGCGTGGGATGGCTCCTCTAGGCTCTCCTGCGCGCTAATTCTAAGGGTCATTATTTGCTGATATCGACCAGCACAGTGCAAGCTGCATTTTTTTTTCTTTCACTTAATGACCTGGGGCATATCTCATGCTTTTACTCATGGCTTTGTAGTTAAGCAAACCTGGTTCATCCCAGGATGTTGTAATAACTTTCTTGAGTGACCCTTACCTTAGAGTAGGGCTTCCCTGGTGGCTTAGATGGTAAAGAGGCTGCCTGCAGTGCCGGAGATCTGGGTTTGGTCCCTGGGATGGGAAGATCACCTGGAGAAGGAAATGGCAACCCACTCCAGTGTTCTTGCCTGGAAACACCATGGACAGAGGAGGCTTGTAGGCTACAGTCCATGCGATCACAAAGAGCTGGACATGACTAAGTGACTTCAGTTTACCTAAGAATGGTCTCTTGAAGTTCCCTAGATTTTCCTCTGTCTACAATCCCCTACTGGGACTTCTACAGCCATCTGTGTAACTATTTTTTTATTTTTAAATATTTATTTATTTGGCTGCATCAGGTCTTAGTTAGAACATGTGCTATCTTCATTGAATCTTGCAGGATCTTTCCTTGTGATGCCTGGACTTTCTCATTGTGAGGCACGGGCTTAGTTGCCCCAAGGTATGTGGGATCTTAATTCCTTGACCAGGGATAGAACCCACATCCCCTGCATTGCAGGGTGGATTCTTAACCCCTGGGGCCATCAGGGAAGTCCCATCCACATCAGTCTTAACCACTGGGTCGCCAGGGATTTTTCCTCCTATCAGCTATTGAAACAGAGAGAATTTAATATAGCAATTTGTTGCTGTTCCCTGGTAGTCCAGTGGTTAAGAGTCCGCCTGCCAATGCAGGGGACATGGATTTGATCCCTGTTCTGGGAAGATCCTGTGTGCTACAAGGCAACTGAGTCTGTGCCACAACTACTGAGTCCCCGCTCTGGAGCCTGTGAGCCACAACTAGAGAGGAGTCCCCGCTTGCCACAGCTACAGAAAGTCCTTGTGTGGCAACAAAGACCCAGCAAAGCCAAAAGTAGACAAATCTCTTTTAAAAAAGAATTGTTAGCTCGGGAAATCCCTGGCAGTCCAGCGGTTGAGACTCCGTGCTTCCTCTGCTCAGTGTCCGGGCAGATCCTGCAGGCTTCACAGTGTAGCCCCCCACCCCCCCCCAAAAGAATTGTTAACTAGATGTAAAGTTGTTAGAGGGCTTCCCTGTTGTTTCAGTGGGAAAGAATCCACCTGCCAGTGCAGAGACGGGGATTCTATCCCCGGGTCGGGAAGATCCCCTGGAGAAGGGAATGGCAACCCACTCCAGTATTCCTGCCTGGAGAATCCCACGAACAAAGGAGCCTGGCGGGCTACAGTCCATGGGCTGCAAAAAAGGTGGGACACAATTTAACAACTAAATAACACTGAACCTGCTAACCAAAAGAGTAAAAAAGAAATTAAGGGATCCTGAGGGTAGCAGCTGCAGGAAGCACCCACCACCCTGAGGGATAAGGGGAAAGGAGAAGAAGCTGGAAAGACAGAAACTTAGAAACTCGAGAGGCCCAATGGAGCTGAGACTCAGACCTTTGAGGTGGAGATGCCGTTGGTCTGGTACTGCGGATGTTTGGTGGGATTTTTGGATTTGAGCAGCAGCTTGTCCCTGTGTGCTGCTTCAGGCTTTTACCAAACAAGACTTTTCATTTTGAGGGAGGCCCAGAGTACAAAGACTCTGCAGCAGGTGCTGGCTTCATGTAATCTGACCTGACTGACACCGGGACCTGATGACCCGGCGGATCCAGGGATGTGCAGAGAGCTGGCGGCAAATAGGGATGCAGGCAGCAGGAGGTCATTCACTGCAGACCGCCAGGGTTTTGAAGCAAATCAGGCTCTTTTCGGCAGATACTAGTTTTTTTTTCAGTTTGAGAAACTGCTCATTACTGGGCCCCCACAGAGTTGGAACACCTGCCCATGAATAGTGACCATGTGACCTGAGCACTCGTGTGATCTGAGTATTGTCATTTGTGCACCAGTCAGGGTCCTACGAGGAAACAGGTCACTCCAAATATCTGAATGAAGAGAAGTATTCACTAGCAGTGAAGTTGCTGACTAGGCAACTGGGAGGGTAAAAGTTGAAGTCTGAGGCCAACTTTTTCTGCAAGGGGCCGGATGTAAATAGTCCCGGCTTCCAGGTCATCCGGTCACTACTCAACTCTTCTTTTGTCTGGAAAGCAGTTGCAGATGATAGCTGAACGAGTGAGGCTGGCTGGGTTCCAATAAAACTTTACTTACAAAATTGGGCAGATGTGCTAGACCTGGCCGTGGTTCACACACCCTTGCTCTCAGGCACGGAGGCAGCAAGTCAGGAAGCCTCTCTGTCTCAAGTTCCGAAGGAACAGAGAGGAGCTGACGCTATTGGAAACTTTGAGGAAGGGCTCTGTGAGGCTCGTTCTGCAAGCCTCTGTTGTCGTTCTTAGTCGCTAAGTCATTTTAACCTGCTAGGCTCCTCTGTCCATGGGATTCTCCGGGCAAGAATGCTGGAGTGGGTTGCCATTTCCTTACCCAGCGGATCTTCCCGACCCAGGGATCGAATCCCTGTCTCCTGCATTGGCAGGCGGGTTCTTTAGGGGAAAAATCGGGGAAGCCCGCTGCAAGTGCGAGGAAGCTGCAGACTGGATTTGTCTGCTGTCCTGAGAAGAACCGCGGCTGCCTTTGGTGCAGAAAGAAGGCTGGGGACCTGAGAGCCCACTGGGACGCGCAGGTTACTCACACTCCTCCAGCGCTGCAGCCTTCCTCTGGCGCCCCCTATTGGCAGAGCCTGACAGGGAGCCGATGGCGCAGCACAGGTGGTTTGCACACAGCTGGTGCACAGGGCGGGTTGGGGGCAGCGAGACAGTCACAAGTGGTTGGTTTTTAGGCATTTAGACAGCCTCCCCCCATCATTTCTACAGGTAGCTTATCATTGGCTTCTTCCCGATTTCATCCCAGAGATGAAACTGTCAGGGTCCCCTTGGGGAGGGGAGTCTTCTCGAAGGAATGGGTGTCTCTTTTGGGAAATGAAGAGGCGGGCAGGAGGAGGTGGAAAGGGAGGGGGAGTTTTAAGTCTCTGAGAGGAGTCTAGAAGGAACTTTCAGCCTTTCAGGATCTGTCTGTCTTCTGTTCAGAATGAAACCTGAATCTGACCACCACCACTTTGCCCGCCCCCGGCATCTCCATGGACACCTTTAGTCAGCTTTCTCCCTGCACATCTCACCCCTATGCCCGCTTCCTCTCTTGCCCCTGTGGTCTGTTCTCAAGGCAACCAGATCAGTCACCTCCTGCTCACACCCTCTGATGTGATGTCCTTCACTGTCCTTGGAGCAGAACTGGCCGCCTTACCCTGGCCTGCAAGGCCCTGCAGGGCTCTGGTCTCCACTCCACTGAATTTCCCACCCCTCGCTTTCTTTTTCTTTTTCTTTAATATTTATTTATTTGGCTGCACCAGCTCTTAGTTGCAGCACACAGGATCTTCAGTCTCAGTTGTGGCAAGACCAGGGGTCGAACCTGGGTCCCCGCTTTGGGAACACAGAGTCTTAGCCACTGGACCACCAGGGAAGTCCCCTACCCCTCCCTTTCTGCTCCAGCCACCCTAGACACTGTCTTGGGTGCAGTGGGGAAGCCACCCCTGGGTTTTAAACAGGTGGATTGGGGGTGTTATTAGCAGAGGCGGGGGGTGTGGCAGTGAGGAGGCTGATGGGTTATCACAGAGGACCTTTGCCAAGACAGACCTCCTGGGGTGCATAAAATATAATAAAGATTCCTGTATCTGCTGGCATTGTTCCTGACAATTCACATATTAGTCATAAGAGGGGCAAGTGCACAACAAAGGAGAAAACTGGAATTCCCTGGTGGTCCAGTGGTTAATACTCGGTGCTTTCACTACTGGGGCCACAGATTCGATCCCTGGTCACATCTGCAAGTTGTGGGCCAAAAGAAAAAAAAAAAACCCAGAGGGAACCACTCCTTACTCTCAACATGCAGAAATCCCCGAGGGTGGGCTGTGAACCCAGTGTGTTCTGGGCTCTTGCCTCTGGCTTCACCGTCGCAGCTCCCAAGTCTTGCGGCGCCATGTCGTCTGTCCGCCACCTTCACCTGCGGGAATCGTTTCACCTGCGTCACCTCCCTCTGCTCTTGGTTTGCCTCTCTCCCTGACATCGAGTTAACTTTCAGATTGGTCTCTTCTCCCCCGATCATGGGTTTCATTTGGGCCCCACGTGATCTCTCTGAGGCCCTGGTTCTGTTTTCAGCCTGTGCCACCCCTCTCTCCTTCGAGGCCTGAGCCCTCTCTTCCTTTCCCCAGTTCTGCCCCAGCCTCTGTTGCCTCCCACGCTGTCAGTTTCAGTGCCCTGGGGAGGTGAGCATGTCCCTCCTCCCAGGCCAGGGAGCTAGGACTGTGACTCTTCTGTTTCAGCCCCAGGGTTGAAGGTCTGTGCTTGAATTGGGAGTCAGTGCTGGGCCCAGTTGAGGTTGTTGGGGCAGAGCCAGTATTCATGGAAGAGGCATCCTGGGAGCCAGGTCCCAACCCAGGAGATGTCTCGCCCACACATATTGTCCCCATTTTACAGAGGAGCAAACTGAGGCTCCGGAGAAGGCAGTGGCAACCCACTCCAGTACTCTTGCCTGGAAAATCCCATGGACAGAGGAGCCTGGTAGGCTGTAGTCCATGGGGTCTTGAAGAGTCGGACACGACTGAGCGACTTCACTTTCAGTTTTCACTTTCATGCATTGGAGAAGGAAATGGCAACCCACTCCAGTGTTCGTGCCTGGAAAATCCCAGGGACGGGGGAGCCTGGTGGGCTGCTGTCTGTGGGGTCGCACAGAGTCGGACACGACTAAAGTGACTTAGCAGCAGCAGCAGCAGCAGCAAACTGAGGCTCAGAGACATGGAAGCCCCTGTCCCGCTCACCCAGCGAGCTAGTCAGAGCCAGGGCTCCCTCCTCCTGCACCCGGCCCTTACCAGCTCCCTGCCTCCTCTGTCATGTATGTGTGCGTGTGAGGCCACGTGTTCACGTGTGTGCACTGTGCCTCTAGGGGATGACCTCCCCCCACACCGCATCACCGCTCCGCCCTGCACTCGTGTACTGGGCACGTGTCTGTATGCCTGAGTCCACCTGAGTAGCCGGTGTCTGGGCACTCATGTGGATTTGGCGTGGTGCACGCATGTTGCTGGTATAGACTTAACTGTGTACAGTGCTCACGTGCTCAAGTGCCAGGTTTTTTCCCAGCCTGGGTCCTGCCCACAGCTAACGACTGACTGATGTCCACTTGAGCAAGATGGCCTCTTTGGATCAGGCATCCTGGTGTGCAAGCAGACCCCCCAACACACCCTTTTCTCCCTCTCCACCCTTCACCACATCAGACCTGGACCCCAGCCACCCACCCCTCCCTGACTCAAGACCATGTGCAGCTCCTCTTGAGGTCATTCTTTCAACGGAGCTGGACGTAGTCGTGTGTCTCAGGATGCCTGGGTGGACACACCTGGGTCCCTAGCACCTGCCAGGGGCAGGAGAGTGGAGGTCACATGTCTGTGTTATGATCCCCAGCTGTTGTGCCTTTATTCCCCAGTGCCTTGGCCTCTCTGAGACTCAGTCTCCCCAGCTGTAAAATGGGGCTAGTAGTGGCCCCAGGGAGCTGTTGAGAGGATTATACAAGATAAACCCTATAAAGTGGCATCTAGCTCGAAGCCTGGCACGTAGTAAGCTTGATAAATGTTACCTGTTGTTAACTGTTCATACCAAAGAGAAACCGGGGCTTCTGGAGGGTCCTGAGTGGGTCAGCATCCAGGCATCTTGACTCCAATCTCAGGACCTCCCACCCATGGTGGGAGTGGCGTGGGGTCAGTGGTAGGTTTTATAAAGCAGGGCCTTAAATGAGCTTGACGTCGGAGGAGGGGAGCAGGAGAGATTGGATGAGGCGGGGCAGCTGGGAGGAAGGAGGATGTGAGATGACAGGGGTCCAATACAGGGCCCAGGGTGCACTCCTGGAGCCAGTGTGGTCCCCTGGCTCCTCCTGCCGTCCTGCTCCCTGTGCGTCTCTCTCTTGTCTTCTGATACTCCAAATCGCCCCCTCAGTACAGCTCTCTCTAACTGCGCGTCTGTCTCCCTGGCCCACCCCTCTGCCCCGGCCCCCCCTCCCCTCCAGCAGAAGGCCGACCTGGCTGTGGCTGCGTTCACCATCACAGCCGAGCGGGAGAAGGTCATCGACTTCTCCAAGCCCTTCATGACCCTGGGGATCAGCATCCTCTACCGGGTGCATATGGTACAGTTCCCCTGGAGATGTGGCCGGGGGTGGGGTGGGGGTGGCACTGAGGCCCCAGGGCGGCAGAGGCTGCGGGCTGGACCTTGCCG
>SJYC01056866.1:0-27193 GCA_006408675.1 Madoqua kirkii
CTTGCCGGTCAGTGGGGCCTGTGGGCCTGGGGCTTTGGGAGGGGCCGGGGGGACTCTGCTCTCACCCCCACCCCCACCAGGGCCGCAAGCCCGGCTACTTCTCCTTCCTGGACCCTTTCTCTCCGGCCGTGTGGCTCTTCATGCTTCTTGCCTATCTGGCCGTCAGTTGCGTCCTGTTCCTGGCCGCCAGGTGAGCCCACTACCTGCTGCCTGAGGGGGAGGGGGTGGGGCGGAGGCAGGAGCCGCGCTCTCCACGGCTGTCTGTCCCGGCTGTCTGTCCTGGCTGTCTCGGCTCCACTTGGAGCCTTGGGTTCCCTGCAGCCGCCCTCCCTTCTCCCTTTCCGGCCGTCTCTGTGTTTCCTCCCTGTGTCTCTGGTTCTGCTCCGTGGTCCTCTCCAGGCCTCGCCCCTTCTCGTTCTTCCGTCCCCTTTCTCTTTTGCCCCCACTGTCTCTGTGTGTGTCTCCCTTCATCTGTGTCTCTCTTCCTCTCCATGTGTGTCTCCCCGCCCGTTCTGATCACGGTGGCCCTCCCTCTCTCCTGTTTTCTTTCTTCCCACCCGCTGTGTCTCTCCACAGGCTGAGCCCCTACGAGTGGTACAACCCGCACCCGTGCCTGCGGGCGCGCCCCCACATCCTGGAGAACCAGTACACGCTGGGCAACAGCCTCTGGTTCCCCGTGGGGGGCTTCATGCAGCAGGGCTCGGAGATCATGCCCCGGGCGCTGTCCACGCGCTGCGTCAGCGGAGTCTGGTGAGAGGCTGTCTGCCCGCCCCAACCGGGGTGGGTGGGACTTTTGGGGGGGACCCTCCTGAGACCTGGGCCCATTCCTATTCCCCACGCCAGCTGTGTGATGGGACACAGGGTAGGGCGAGCTGAGCCCCAGCTCTGCAGCTCACTGGCCTCTCCATGCCTCAGTTTCCTCATCCGAGAAATGAGAGTAAAAATGCCCATTTCTCATATAATCAGGACAGCATGGGTGTGGTAGTCACTGTCTGAGACATTGCCCCAGGCAATCAGAGAGAGTAGAATCCTGAGACAAGACAGCCTTCACTGTCCAGAGGCCAAGGCTGAGGCCCAGTCAGACACCTGCTCCCTCAAGAGCCCCACGGGGACCCAGTACTTCGAACAGAGCTTATTTTGACCCTGAGACAAGCTCCGAGAAGCTTCATGCCAGAGAGCAGACGCTGACAACTGGTAGTGTCTGGCTCATAGCTTTACATGTTTTGGATTAGTTGGCATTTAAAAATTGGGCAAATTCACTTACAAATTTAATTTTTTTTCCTTTTAAAAGAAAACTATTAAATTAGTTTATTCATTGGCCACGTGGCATGTAGAAGCTTAGTTCCCCAGATTCTATAGGGATGGAAGCCGTGCCCCTGCACTGTGAGCTCGGATGTCCTTAACCACTGGACCACCAGGGAAGTCCCAGGCTTCTGTCTTTTCCTGTTTTGTCTTGGCCACTCCACACAGCTTGCGGGAATTTGTTTCCCAGCCAGGGATTGAACCCCGGGCCTTGGCAGTGAGAGCCCGCTGCCCTAACCGCGAGGCCAGTTCTCACTTCTCTCAAAGCTTTGGGAGCTCTGGTACTGCGCAGCCGGCACTCCCACCTGCTGTCAACACAGCTCTGTTGGCCCCAGGCCCTCTGCCTCCTCCGGCCCCTTTCTGGCCTCGCTTCCATAAGCGCTCACGTCTGCCACCCTGTCTTTGATTCATTTAGCCCCGTGGCATGTGGGACCTTAGTTCTCCAACCAGGGATGGAACCTGTGCCCCCTGATTAGGAGTGCAGAGTCTTAACCACTGGATCACCATCCCCATCCTGTCTTTTAAATAGCAGAGGGGCTTGGTTGCAGCTCACATAGCTCTTCTCAGTTCTTTTTCCTCCTTAGAACCACAGAAAGCCGAGGAGCACGCCTAGAACAAGGAACATTCTCCCAGTTTTATGGATTAGGAGGCCGAGACCCAGAGAGAGGAAGTGGTTTCCTAGAGAGAGTGCATTTGGCTAGAGGCAGGGTGGGGCTGAGCCAGCTTCCTGCCCCAGTGCCACCCACCCCCCATCCCTGGGTGCTGCCTGAGCCTGGCTTTGCTCCCCAGGCCCTTGGTGACCTCTCCAGGGCAACCCAAGACATTGGGCCTCGTCCCCATCTGTTACAGTCAATGCATCAATAGTCATTCAGCACTAAGTGCTTCTGAGCCCTTTCCATGTGCCACGTAATCAGGTGAAAAATTAAGAGGCAAAGGGGCTGAGAATAAATAAGTGAACAGATAGATAAGCTCAAGGAGGTCATGTTTTATGCCAGGAATGTATCCCACTGATATTGTCTGATTCAAAACTTGTTCGTTCAAGACCAACCATAATGGTGGCATGTTTTTCTCTCTCTCAGCTAAGTGGGACGAACTACCATCTGGCAGTTGTTTGCAATTTGCTTGGCCCACTGGCTTTGAAACTTGAATCTCAATGGTTTCTTTTAAACCTTTTGGAATTGGCATCACTTTAAGAGTTACACCCTGCCTGTTTTCTGTTGCTGTTGCAACAAATTACCATAAACTTAGTGGTTTAAAAACAATGTAAATTTATTATCTTACAGCTCTGGAAGTCAGAAGTGCAGGATAGATATCACTGGGCTAAAGTCTAGGTGTTGGCAGGGCCAATTCTGAAGGCTCTAGGGGAAAATCCGTTTCTTTGCCTTTTCCAGCTTTTAGAAGCTTCCTGCTTTCCTGGGCTCGTGGCCCCTGCCTCCAGCTTCAGAGCCAGCAGCACAGCATCTTCAAATCTCTCTCTGACTCTGACCTCCTTCTTCCTCTTAGAAGGACCCCTGTGATTCCATGGGCCCACCTGGATACTCCAGGTCAATCTCCCAATCTCAGGATGCTTAACTTAATTCTATCTTCAAAGACCTTTTTTAAGAAAAAAGTTTTTTTTAATGTGGCTGCACTGGGTCTTAGTTCCGGCACTCAGAATCTTTGATCTTCATCGTGACATGCTGGGTCTTCAGTTGCAGCATGCTAACTCCTAGTTACGGCACATGGAATCTAGCTTCCTGACCAAGGATCGAATCTGGGCCCCCTGCACAGAGAGGGCAGAGTCTTAGCCACTGGACCACTAGGGAAGTCCCCTGCAAAGAGCCTCTTACTCTATGAAGGAACATGCAAGTTCCAGGGACGTGTATATAGACGTCTTAGGGGCAAGGCTTTCTTCTGCCCACCACACATCCGAAGTGAATTATATTAGCATTTTAAATGTCACGATGTATCAGATGTACACAAGCTGAGCTATTGAAGAACCCAACAGGGGCCAGTGAAAAAGAACAGTGGAGAATGAAGATGCTTAGGAAAGGCACCTCTGAGGGAGGTGACATCTAGGCTGAGTCCGAAAGGTGCAAACAGAGGCAGGCCTGCCAAGGAGAGGGAGGCGCATTCAGCCAGGCAGGAGAGGGCGGCCTGTGTGAGGAGGTGGCTGCAAGGCAGGGAGGGACCCGCCGTGACAAATCTGGCTGAGTCCCCAGGCCAGGTGGGGGACCTGTAGCCCATTGCTCTGTAGCCCATTGCTTCTGCTCTCAGTCAGGGACCTTCTTCCCCAGCTGGGTGTTCTGTGCCCCAGAGACGTGGTTGTCACAGGAACAGCAGCAGCCCCCTGCCCCACCCAGAGCCCACCTCCTGGGCCCCTCATCTCATGTCCACCCAGGCCACAGCCTCCTGCAGCCACACCCAAGGGCGCATCATCATTTGGGACAGTTGTGCCTTGAGTCTTTATTATTTTTGGCCATGCCCCATGGCCTGTGGGATCTTAGTTCCCCAAACAGGGATTGAACTCGCACCCCCTGCACTGGAAACCCTGAGTCTTAACCACTGGACCGCCAGGGAGGCCCCAGTTCTGCCTTGAAAATCACTATTTCCGAGTTCACACTCTGACCCCAGCCCTGTCCCACCTCGGCTCCCCCATCACTCCCTTGAAGTCGGTCCTTACCCCTCCTTTGCCGTTGTCAACATCTCAGGCCAGGTCACCCTCTCATCACCCCCTCCTGGTAAAGAAAGCCCCCAAACCTCGGGTCTCGCTCTGCCCCCTTCCCCACGCTCCACCAGTGTCATATGGCCCCCTTTCTTGATATGGCCAGCACACCTTGTCAGCCATCCTCTTTCTAGAAACCCTTTGTTCCTAAGCTGCTGTGTCTTCCTGGTTCCCTATAACCTCTGGATCCTCTGTCCCATTTCACCACGGGTTCCTTTGGCCCTTGCTCTCTTGCTCCACACCAGTGACTCTTCAGTGCTCACAGACTCAATGCGCTCTTTAACAAACAAACAAAACACACTTTACGTGCTTATTTTGACCACTGTGTGTGGGACCTCAGTCCCTGACCAGGGCTTGAAGGCGGGCCACAGCAGTGACAATGCAGACTCCTAACCACCAGCCTGCGCACATGTTAAGTCACTCCAGTCGTGTCTGACCCTTTGCGACCCTCTGGACTGTAGCCCACCAGGCTCCTCTGTCCATGGGATTTTCCAGGCAAGAATACTGGAGTGGGTTGCCATGGCCTCCTCCAGGAGATCTTCCCAACCCAGGGATCGAACCCACGTCTCTTAAGTCTCCTGCATTGGCAGGTGGGTTCTTTACCACTAGTGCCACCTGGGAAGCCCCCCTTAACCACTAGACCACTAGGGAACTCCTTCAATGCCTTCTTTTTATAAAAAATTTTATTTATTTGTGGCTGCATGGCCTTCCCTCTAGTTGTGGCGAGTGGAGGCTTCTCTCCAGCTGAAGTGCACAGGCTTCGC
This sequence comes from Madoqua kirkii, assembly GCA_006408675.1. Classification (NCBI taxonomy): domain Eukaryota; kingdom Metazoa; phylum Chordata; class Mammalia; order Artiodactyla; family Bovidae; genus Madoqua; species Madoqua kirkii. The sequence continues at coordinate 4,771 of SJYC01056866.1, forward strand.
GTTGCAGAGGCCTTTCTTACGGCGGAGCATGGGCCCTAGGGCGCGTGGGCTTCAGTAGCTGCAGTTCAGAGGCTCTGGAGCACGGGACCAATAGTTGTGGTTCACGGGCTCAGTTGCTCTGTAGCATGTAGGATCTTCCCGGATCAGGGATCAAACCTGTGTCTTCTGCATTGGCAGGCAGATTCGTTACCACTTAGCCACCAAGGAACCCAATGCCCTGTTTTTATAACAAATATTTGGTGACATCTCTTTTCCGCCCTAAGGAAATTCAAAGGTAATACATCAACCTACACTCATGATTCAGAACAAATCAATATGATGCCCTGATTTCAATACAAAGGAGAAAAGGGGGAGTGATTGACGATAACAGCAGTAGGAAAGCAATATCTAAAAGCTTGGGCGGGACTGTGCTCTAAGACAGATTGCTGCGGTCAGGTGGCTGTACCCACAGGTAAAGGATACCATTGTAGTTATGAGAAGACAGACGTGTAATAGAATGATGTCAATACCTGAGGCATGACGCTTTGAAATCATTGGCAGATACGTGTATCTGTACAAATACAAATCACCATGAATGTGAGACTCATCAACGCAGCTGGTCCAAGTTTCTTCACACAGTGACTCAACTACCACAAGCAGGGCTGCTGTCAGATGCAGTTTCCCCAAATCGTGAGCTGTTCTTGGCAAGGTTTCAAACAAAACAGCATCCAGCTTTGTTCCTCAATCTAAACAATAGGTACCTGTCTAGAAATTTTGGTTTCTAGTCTAGCCGTGACAAAAATATTTTTGTTTTTATGTCCCGGCGTGCTCAGTCATGTCCGACTCTTTGCAACCCCAGGGACTGTCGCCCACCAGGCTCCTCGGTCCATGGGATTCTCCAGGTGGGAACACGTGTGGGTTGCTATTTCTGCCTCCAGGGGATCTTCCTGACCCAGGGATTGAACCTGAGTTTCCTGTGGTGGCAAGCAGATTCTTTACCACTAGCGCCACCTGGGAAGCCCTGGTTTTTATGTATCAGGGAATTAAGAGTCAGATAATCATGTACAGGATTTTCCATGTTTAGGCTGGGCTGTCTGGTCGACACCTGTTCGCACCCACTGACATCAGGACCCCACACGATCACTTTGGTCACCACAGTGCCCCACACCTCACCAAGCACTTTCCTCAAACAACCCTGGGGCCACTCCCTGCCCGGGAACCACCACTCTCTATACCCCTAGCTTCCCTTCCCAAGTCCTCAACTGCAGGTCCCTCCATGAGGCACCCTCAGCCTCAGCTTGCCCAAAACGGAGCTCACGTCCTTACTCCCAAATTGGTCCCCAGGTTCTGTCTTGGTGAATGGCCCCATCACCCCCACCATCGCCACCATCCATCTGCCATGGTTTCCCTAGGGTTTCGGGGTGCCTGGGGTGTATCAGGCACTGAATAGTTTTGTCTTGAGTGAATGACAGCATTGATCCGTGGGGTAGGTTTGAAGAGACTTGGCTTCCAGAGAGATTATGGCAGACCTGGATCTTTGTATGAGTTGAGTTTGGGTTGCTTTTGGAAAAGGCATATTATTCATCCGTTTATCCCACACTCCACCCGCATCCCAGCACCCAGCATAGGAGTGTGCATGCATGCTCAGCAGAGGACAGCTGCTCTTTGCATCAGTATCCGCTGGAGGAGGGGTTGCTCTGGAAGGACCTGGCAGCATCTTCCCTGTCTTCAGGCCCCGCAGATCTGTATCTGTACTTCGGCAGGGAGCCTAGCCCCTCTCATCTGCCTGGTGGGAGGACAGAGGGCCAGGCCAAGGCAGGGTCTAGAGCCAGGCCAGTGGGTACTTCTTTTCCCAAGTCCATCCTGAGTCACAGGACCACGAAAGCACACACGTGCACGGCACTTGGTCTGTGTTGTAACTCACTCTTAGAACAGCCCTGTGAGGAGCGACCTACAATCATCATCATCATTGTTACTACTATTATAAATACTGTTATTTTGGCCACACTCTGAGGCTTATGGGGTCTTAGTTCCTCCACCAGGGATTGAACCCACCCACTTGACATTGAAAGCATGGAGTCCTAACCACTGGCCTGTGAGGGAATTCCTATGGGGGCCTTCGATGATTCTTAACCTCACGGGTGAATCCATGGTCTCACAGGTCATCAGTGATGGAGACAGGATTTGGGGATTTTCCAGGGACCTCGATTTCTACTTTATTTCCACTGTGGTCGGTGAATATTCTCTGTAGGATTTTAATCCTTTGTCATTTGTTGAGACTTGTTTTGTGACTCAGCGTAGAGTCTATCCTGGTAAATGCTCTGCATGCATATGCATAGAATGTGTGTTTTGCTGTTGGTGGGTGCAATGTTTTGTAAATGGCAACTAGGACCAGTAGGCTACTCTTGTCTTCATATGCTTACTGACTTTCTACTTACTGATTCTGTCAATTACTGAGAAAAGAGTGTTGAGATCACCACTTGCAGTTGTGGAGAAATTTCATGTTTCTCTTTTCAGTTCTATCAGGTTTTGCTTTATGAATTTTGAAGCTGTGTAATTAGATGCATCAATGTTTGGGACTGTTGTGTCTTTTTGATGAATTGACCCCTTTGCTATTATGTAGCTCAGCTGGTAAAGAATCCACCTGCCATGCAGGAAACTTGTTTGATTCCTGGGTTGGGAAGATCCGCTGGAGAAGGGATAGGCTACCCACTCCAGTATTCTTGGGCTTCCCTTGTGGCTCAGCTGGTAAAGAACCCACCTGCAATGCAGGAGACCTGGGTTCAATCCCTGCGTTGGGAAGATCCCCTGGAGAAGGGAAAGGCTACCCACTACAGTATTCTGGCCTAGAGAATTACATGGACTATATAGTCCATGGGGTCTCAGAGTCGGACACGACTAAGTGACTTTCACTTCCTCTTTATTCCCAATAAATTCCTTGTTTTGAGGTTAGCTTTTTTGATATTCATGTAGCCATCCAGCTTTTTAAAAATTTTATTTGGCTGCACTGCATCTTAGTTGCAGCGTGTGGGATCTATTTCCCTGACCAGGGATTGAACCAGGGCCCTCTGTTCAATCACTGTATCACAGATTCTTAGCCACTGGACCAACCAGGGCCATCCTCAACTTTTTTAGTGTAGTGTTTCATAGTATATCTTTTCCCTATCCTTTCATTGTCAGCTTACCTACACTGTTATATTTAAAGTGGTTTTCTTATAGATAGCATGTACTTAGGCCTTGGACCAGGGATTGGCAAACTTCTTTTGAGTACTGGGCCAAATTATAAATATTTCAGGCTTTGCTGGTCATATGGTATATGTTGCATCTATTTAACCCTGATTATGGTACAGAAGCAGCCTTGATTGAATGAGTGTGGTTGTGTTCCAATTAAACTTTTTTTTTTGGCTGCACAACAGGGCACGTGGGATCTTAGTTCCCCAACCAGGGATCCAACCCACGCCCCATCCCCCCACGTTGGAAGCTCAGAGTCCTAACCGCTGGATCGCCAGGGAATTCCCCCAATAAAACTTTATGGACACTGACGGTGAAATTTGAATTTTATGTGTCGCGTGTCATGAGCTGTTACTCTTCCTTCAGTTTCTTAAGCATTTTAAAATGTGAAAGCCATTCTTAGCCTGTGGGCTGCACAAAAACAGTAAGTCAGATCTGGCCTATGGGCCATAGTTTGCCAAACCCAGGCTGAGACCATTTACCTGCAGTATAATTACTGGTATTTGTTTGCTGTTGTTTAATTGATAACTCGTGTATTTTTTCAACCCCATGGACTGTAGCCCACCAGACTTCCCTGTCTGTGGGATTTCCCAGGCAGGAATACTAGAGTGGGTTGCCATTTCCTTCTCTAGGGGATCTTCCTGACCCAGGGATCAAACCTGAGTCTCCATGTCTCCTGCACTGCAGGTGGAATCTTCACCACTGAGCCACCTGGAAAGCTCATAAAACCCAGCATTTACTTATAAAAATTAGTTGCATTCATTCAGAAAACATTCAGACTTTATAAACTTGGTGTAAAATATTACTCGCTATTTCTAAACAAGAAATAACGAATAACGTGTGTATGTATGTTGTCTTACTTGGGGTTTGTTGAGATTCTTGGATCTGCAAGTTTATAATTTGCACTAAATTTGAAAATTTTGGACATGACTTTTTCCAGTATTTTTTTCTGTTACCCCCTTACTCTCTTCTGTCTCTGGGACTCCAGTCACGGATGTGAAACCACTTGGTCTTATTCTTCAGGCCACTACAGCTCTGTGCTCATTGTTGGTCATTGTTTCCCTCTCTGTGTTTCATTTTTTGTGTATGTGTGTTTCTTTTGAATAGATTCTTTCGCTGTCTTCAAAATCTGTTTTCTTTTCTGTGCAGTGTCTAATCTGTGTAGATCCTTCCAGTAAAAATTTCCTTTTAGATGTTGTATCTTTCATGTAGAGATTTCTGTTCCTTTCTTCCATTTCTGTCTGCAACATGTTCATGTTTTTCTTTACATCCTTGATCCTTCTGAATGTCTTCGATGTTTAATGGCCTTGCTGCTAATTCCATCATCTCTGCCAATTCTAGTTCTGCTTCCGTTGAGCAACTTTTTCCTGGTTGTAAGTCAGTTTCCTGCACGTTGTTTATCTTTTTTTTTTTTTAATTGGATGCCAAGACATTGTGGATTTTATGTTGTTTACATTGTTGCATGTATTAACGAATCTTTGGGTTTGTTGTTTTTTTTTCCCTGCAAGACAGTTACTTGTGGATTCTTTTGAGTCTTTCTAGGCCTGTTTTTAAGTTCTTTTAGAGTAGGTCTCAGAGAAGGCAATGGCACCCCACTCCAGTACTCTTGCCTGGAGAATCCCAGGGACGGGGAGCTGGTGGGCTGCCATCTATGGGGTCGCACAGAGTCGGACACGACTGAAGTGACTTAGCAGCAGCAGGGTAGTCTAGCATAACATATTCTTGGGCTAACTTAACTCTGATTCTAATGTATTATCCATTATCTCTGTGAATGTCTTATGCATTCAAAGAAATCTCTCTACTCTGGTTAGGAGCTCAAAAGATTCCCATCTCTGTATGAGCCCTGGAAACTGTTCTCCCTTTGAACGTTCTTGTCTGACCCCTTGGAGTTTTATCCAGTGCATACACAGACTGACATTCAGCCAGAGATTCAAAAGGGAAGCTATGCAGATTACTAGAACTCTGAGCATTCTGCTTCTTCCTCTTGGGCATTCTGTCTCAGGAATGCCAGCCATCTCTTGGCCTTCTTGATCTCTGATCTCCATCTCTACAGCTCAGTGAGCTTGCCAGACTCTGGGTTTTCCTTCTTGGCACGGCTGTCTATAAATTAAGTCCAGCTGGGTAATGGCAAGCAGGTCTGACTTCATTATTTCCCTTTCCTCAGGGATCCTGGGCCTGTAATGCCTGTTGTCCTTTGTCTAAGGTCATTTCCTATACCCTGTCCAGTTTTCTATTAACAGTTCACAGTGAGAGGGTATTTCCAGACCATCTTATTCTCTTGTGTTTCTGACAGTGGAAGTCTCTGGAAAGAAAGTGTTAGTTGCTCAGTTGTGTCCAACTCTTTGTGACACCATGGACTGTAGGCCACCAGGCTCCTCTATCCATGGGATTCTCCAGGAAAGAATACTGGAGTGGATTGCCATGCCCTCCTCCAGGGGATCTTCCCAACCCTGGGATCAAATCCGTGTCTTCAGCATTGCAGATGGAGTCTTTACTGTCTGAGCTACCAGGAAGTCTCTGGAAGTAATACTTAAACCCAGGGAAGGGACTTCCCTGGTGGTCCAGTGGCTTCAACTCTGCACTCCCAATGGAGGGGACCCTTGTTCAGTCCCTGCCCAGGGAACTAGATCCCACATGCTCAACTAAGACCTGGCGTGGCCAAATAAATAAAAATCTTTAAAAACTGTAAACCCAGGGATCTGGGCTCCAGATTCTATGATCCCAGCCCTTCCCAACTCTGTGATGCCATGGACTGTAGCCCGCCAGGCTCTTCTGTCCATGGGATTCTGTGATCCCAGATTCTATGATCCCAGTCAGCAGTCAGCCTTCTAGCCTTCTAGATGCTGGGTCACTGAGGGGGGTGGGCACCACCAAGGGGGTTCATGGCCACAGGGGCAAAGTGGCAGGGGTGGCTCCAGCCCGTAGCTCACCCCTCCCACCCCTCAGGTGGGCCTTCACCTTGATCATCATCTCCTCCTACACGGCCAACCTGGCCGCCTTCCTCACCGTGCAGCGCATGGAGGTGCCCGTGGAGTCGGCCGATGACCTGGCAGACCAGACCAACATCGAGTACGGCACCATCCACGCTGGCTCCACCATGACCTTCTTTCAGGTGGGCCCCCCCGGGCCACCCTGGCTTGGTGTCAGGGTCACCACCATGCACCACAGCTTAGGGTAGGGCAGGGCATTCCTCAGAAGGTCCCCACAGGGCCTGGAGGAGGAATCTGTCCTGTTTGGCCTGGATGGAGGTCTCCCTGGAACAGGCTGGGCCCTAGAGGGATAATGGGGGTGGAGCATCTGCTTCTCTGGATATACACTGGGAACACTGGGAAGACAGGGCTGGGCGTTAAGCTGCACCAAGACCCAAGGGTGGGAGAGAGAAAAAGGGTTGGAAAACAGGTCATGCCACCTCCTTCCCAAGCCTCAGTCCTTGGGTTCCTCGCTGGGCTGGTGGGTGTGGGGATGGTTTGGACCTGGCCTTGAGCAGTCTGTCTGTCTGTCTGTCTGTCTTTCTCTGTGTCCTTGGCTCTGCCTTCGTCTGGTCTCCTCACTCTCTCAGCTTGAGGGAGGCCTCCTGGAGGGCAGAGGGCACGGGGAGAGGCATGAGTGGAAAGGCCCTCACTGTGCCCCCTCCCCGCGCTCCCCTTGCCCAGAATTCACGGTACCAGACGTACCAGCGGATGTGGAACTACATGCAGTCGAAGCAGCCCAGCGTGTTCGTCAAGAGCACGGAGGAGGGCATCGCCCGCGTCCTCAACTCCCGCTACGCCTTCCTGCTCGAGTCCACCATGAACGAGTACCACCGGCGCCTCAACTGCAACCTCACCCAGATCGGGGGCCTCCTCGACACCAAGGGCTACGGCATTGGCATGCCGCTGGGTATGGCAGCCCTGGGGCCCCGGGCAGCCGGAGTCAAGCTGTGTGAGCAGGCCACGGGGTGGGCCAGACCCTCCCTGAGCAGGCTGGGTGTGCTGTGTGTGGCCTCCTGCCTGTGTGGCCTTGGGCAGGTGTCGCCACCTTCCTGAGCCTCTGCGCCCTCCACCCGGATAAACAGGCCTAGGAGCCATCCACTCCATCCCTGCAGGGCGGCCGGGAGAACCCTGTGAGGCCCGCCACCTTCTCCCATTGGCCCCAGGGCCCCTGCAGGGGGAGGGCATGGTTTTGCTGACTTCACATTCTCTGCACCAAACCCACAGCCTGGCTCAGCGCTCAGGAAATGACTGACAGTGGCTGTTGCTGGATGGGTGGAAAGGAGGGAAGAAGAATGAGGGATGGATATGCCAGGGAAACCTGGGAGTCCAGGGAGACCTGGACCTGTTTTTCCAGGGCTGGTGCTGGAAACTCACCACCAATTTTGTCACCCAATTTTGGCTTTTAAACCTACCTATATTCTGATGATTGCTGCATCACTTACCTGTGACTACATAACAAATGAGCCCAAATTTTGCAGCTTTGCAATAGGATCAGTGCTGTTATTGGGAAAACTGTGGTGCCTGGTGCTCTGAGAGACAGGATCCGGAGTCACACCAACCTGGATTACAATCCCAGCAACCTCCCTGACTCAGGCGACAATGTCACCTGCCTCCTTCAGATAACGAGGGTGGTAATACCTACCTCGGGCTTCCCTGGTGGCTCAGTGGTAAAGAATCCGCCTGCCAATGCAGGAGATGCGGGCTCAGCCCCTGAGTGGGGAAGATGCCCTGGAGAAGGAAATGGCAACCCATTCCAGTATCCTTGTTGGGAAAACTCCTTGGACGGGGGAGCCTGCCGGTTATAGTCCATGGAGTCGCAAAGGGTCGGACACAACTTAGCGACTGAACAGCAACCGTACGTGCCTTACGGGATCACTGTGAGACCTGAATACATTTCCGTAGACCAAGGGTCTAGCACACAGTAGGTGTCTGCTAAATACCCATCACCATACTTGCCCTAGTTTCTGGCGCCTGGAAGATGCTCAAGAATCATCACAGTGGAGACTCCTCTGGTGGTCCAGTGGTAAAGACTTCACCTTCCAATGCAGGTGTCGCAGGTTTGATCCCTGGTTGGGAAGCTAAGATGCCTTACGGTCAAAAAACCAACACATAAAACAGAAGCAATATTGTAACAAATTCAATAAAGACCTTAAAGTGGTCCACGAAAAAAAAGGAGTCAAGCTGTGTGAGCAGGCCACGGGGTGGGCCAGACCCTCCCTGAGCAGGCTGGGTGTGCTGTGTGTGGCCTCCTGCCTGTGTGGCCTTGGGCAGGTGTCGCCACCTTCCTGAGCCTCTGCGCCCTCCACCCGGATAAACAGGCCTAGGAGCCATCCACTCCAGCCCTGCAGGGCGGCCGGGAGAACCCTGTGAGGCCCGCCACCTTCTCCCATTGGCCCCAGGGCCCCTGCAGGGGGAGGGCATGGTTTTGCTGACTTCACATTCTCTGCACCAAACCCACAGCCTGGCTCAGCGCTCAGGAAATGACTGACAGTGGCTGTTGCTGGATGGGTGGAAAGGAGGGAAGAAGAATGAGGGATGGATATGCCAGGGAAACCTGGGAGTCCAGGGAGACCTGGACCTGTTTTTCCAGGGCTGGTGCTGGAAACTCACCACCAATTTTGTCACCCAATTTTGGCTTTTAAACCTACCTATATTCTGATGATTGCTGCATCACTTACCTGTGACTACATAACAAATGAGCCCAAATTTTAGCAGCTTTGCAATAGGATCAGTGCTGTTATTGGGAAAACTGTGGTGCCTGGTGCTCTGAGAGACAGGATCCGGAGTCACACCAACCTGGATTACAATCCCAGCAACCTCCCTGACTCAGGCGACAATGTCACCTGCCTCCTTCAGATAACGAGGGTGGTAATACCTACCTCGGGCTTCCCTGGTGGCTCAGTGGTAAAGAATCCGCCTGCCAATGCAGGAGATGCGGGCTCAGCCCCTGAGTGGGGAAGATGCCCTGGAGAAGGAAATGGCAACCCATTCCAGTATCCTTGTTGGGAAAACTCCTTGGACGGGGGAGCCTGCCGGTTATAGTCCATGGAGTCGCAAAGGGTCGGACACAACTTAGCGACTGAACAGCAACCGTACGTGCCTTACGGGATCACTGTGAGACCTGAATACATTTCCGTAGACCAAGGGTCTAGCACACAGTAGGTGTCTGCTAAATACCCATCACCATACTTGCCCTAGTTTCTGGCGCCTGGAAGATGCTCAAGAATCATCACAGTGGAGACTCCTCTGGTGGTCCAGTGGTAAAGACTTCACCTTCCAATGCAGGTGTCGCAGGTTTGATCCCTGGTTGGGAAGCTAAGATGCCTTACGGTCAAAAAACCAACACATAAAACAGAAGCAATATTGTAACAAATTCAATAAAGACCTTAAAGTGGTCCACGAAAAAAATATTTTTTAAAAAAGAATTACCATAATTAGTACAGGGTAGGATGTGGATGGGACCCAAGGATAGTTTAAGGGAAGGATCTGAGGGCAGGGAAGAGAGAAGTGGTCCAGGTCTGGCAGAGGAGAGTTGTGGCTGGGGACTCATTCATGTCGCAGGTCTGATGCCCTACTGTGTGCCAGGACTGTGCTGGGTATTCAGAGGCCACAGCAGGGAGCTAGCTGCTCAGCCCCCACCTGAGCTGTCTACTGGGGTGAAGACAGCAGACAGACAGTTAACACACAGCCTTATAAGGTGACGTCATGTGGTCACAACTGCTCTGAAGTAAATGAACGGAAGAGATGGACAGGGAGTGGGGTGCTTGTTATCTTTTTTTAATCTGGATGCACCACATAGCTTGCTGTGTCTTAGTTCACCAACCAGGGATTGAACCCAGGCCCCCTGTAGTGAAAGCACAGAGCCCTAACCACTGGACTGCTGGGGAGGTCCCTGGCACTAATAGAGTTAGAGAAGACCTTTCTGAGGCACCATGTGAGCTGCACCTTGAATGAAGTAAGGAAAGGAACATTCCAGCCAGAAGCCAAAGTCCTAAGGGAGCCCGAGGTGGCAGGACCAGTGAGTGCAGGATCTTGTTGAACCTGCGAAGTCACTGGAGAGTTTTAAGCACCAGAGAGGTGTGATCTGTGACTGTGTTTCTGAAATTGTCTCTCTGGCTGCTGTGTTGAGAAGAGCTTCAGTGAGGAGTGAGGGAGGGGGCCACAAGGAAGGGAGAGGTGGTGTGCAGTCGCTCAGTTGTATCTGCCTCTTTGCAATCCCATGGACTGCAGCATGCCAGGCTTCCCTGCCCTTCACTATCTCCCGGAGTCTGCTCAAACTCATGTCCATTGAGATGATGATGCCATCCAACCATCTCATCCTCTGTCCCCCACCCCTGACCCTTCTCCTCTTGCCTTCAGTCTTTCTCAGCATCAGGGTCTTTTCCAATGACTCAGCTCTTTGCATCAGGTGGCCAAAGTATTGGAGCTTCAACTTCAGCATCAGTTTTTCCAATGACTATTCAGGGTTGATTTCCTTTAGGATTGACTGGTTTGATCTCCTTGCTGTCCAAGGAGGGGGAAATGGTGACAAATGTGACAGGTTGGGGGCTTGGCACAGGGGTGGTTAAGGGGAGGTGGCGAGCAGTAGTCAGATAGAGGGTGGACAGGGAAGATGCTGGGCACACGGCAGAGCCGGGAGGAGAGGAGGTGGGCCTTGGGGGGCAGGGCTCCAGGGTCCTGATGACCTGCCCCTGCCTGCCTGGTCCAGGCTCCCCATTCCGGGATGAGATCACGCTGGCCATCCTTCAGCTTCAGGAGAACAATCGGCTGGAGATCCTGAAGCGCAAGTGGTGGGAGGGGGGCCGCTGCCCCAAGGAGGAGGACCACCGAGCCAAAGGTCAGCTGCCCCCGTGCGCCCTGCCCTTCCCGGAGGCCCCTCCTCCCCCGCCCACAAGGCCCGACCCCTGGCTCTCCTCCTCCACCCCCAGGCTTGGGCATGGAGAATATCGGGGGCATCTTTGTCGTGCTCATCTGTGGCCTCATCATCGCTGTCTTCGTGGCAGTCATGGAGTTCATATGGTCCACGCGGAGGTCGGCAGAGTCAGAAGAGGTAAGGAGGCTGATGAAGGGCGTGAGGGGAGAAGTGGGACCCCGGTCGTGGCAGGGGCTCATGATGACTGTGGTACTGGGAGCCATTCCTGGAGGAATGCGGGGAAGGGGTGGGAGCCAGGGAGGGGAGAGACAATCCTCCAGGGGTCCCAGAGCTCCAGAAAGAGGTGAGAGCAGGGTCTTGGCTGGTGGTCCCGTGGTTAGGACTTGGTGGTCTGAAGGCAGAGGGTCCTGGTTCAATCCCTGGTTGGGGAACTAAGATCCCACAAGCTGCAGGGCAGCCAGATTTAAAAAAAAAAAAAGAGGTGAGGGCAGAAGGAAGACGAGAGAGAGAGGGTCCACGGACGCGAGGAAGGATAGAACAGGAAGAGGGCGCAGGCAACCGTGAGGATGCGGGGAAGGAGTTAGGAGGGGCACTGAGGGAAGGCTCGGGGAGAGGATGAGGTGGTGGATAAGGAAGAAATAGCAGGAGAGACAATAGGGCAAGGAGAATGCAGCTGTATGCTGCAGCAAGGAATCAGACGTGCTGGCGGCTCTCACGCCCTGTGCTGGCGCCGGCTGCCCACCCACACTCCACCCTAACCCCGAGGCCTGCCCCTTCGCTCCTCCTCCGCAATTCCCACCTTCCGCACCCTCTGCCAGCTTCCAGCCCCTCCTCCCCCTCCTGCTGTGAGCCCTTGACCTTGCTTCTGCTCGCCTGAGAAAAGCAGAGGAGTCCAAGAGCCTGCCAACCCTCACCTCCACATCCTGCCACCCTCCTGCCTTCTCCACTCGCCCCATTAGTTATTCCAAGTGAGCATCCACGCTCCTCCCCGCTAACACTCCACATGTGCCCGGTACCGTCTCGCCTTCCCAAGGACATTTCCTCAGCCTGCCTTCCCTCCGGCACCATCAGTTTTCCTCTCTATCGGATCAAGCCAGGTGGCAGACAGATACACTATCGCTTCTCCCATCTTCAAGGAATCCCAGATTCCCCTCCTGGTCACCAGCCCATTCCTCCCCTCCTGTGGCAGCCTTGACAGGGTGTTTCCAGTTTCTGTCCTTCCATTCATTTGTGGACACGCTCCCATCCACCTTCTGTCCCTGCCCCTCTGCTGAAGCCAGTCTCGCTATCCACGGCCTTCACACTGAAATCCAGTGCCTGAGTCTCCGGCCTCATCACGGTGAGGTAGCCCAGGGCTCCGCCACAGCCTGTCACCATCTCCTCAGCCCTCTCTGGTCCCTGCTCCTGTGTCATCTTCCTCCTACCTCTCTGACATTCTCGTTGGGGGGCCTTAGGGCTCGGGCCTAGGACTTCTCTTCTCTTCCTCCCCTCCCTCGGTGATCTCTTCTAGCCAAATGGTTTGCAAGACTGTATGCTGATGACTCCTGCATTATTCATCTTTTGCCACGTAACAAGCTATCCCCCATTTTAGCAACTTCCAACAACAAACTGATACCAGTTCATAGTTTCCATACATCAGGAATCTGGGAGCAGCTTAGCTGGGTGGTCCTGGAGGCTCAGCGTCTCTGCTAAGGTCACGAGCATGATGTCATGGGGCGTTGCTGCTGTCTGGGGGCTTCCCAGGTGGCGCTAGTGGTAAAGAACCTGCCTGCCAATCCAGGATGCATAAGAGATGTGGGTTCGATTCCTGGGTCAGGAAGATCCCCTGGAGGAGGGGGCATGGCAACCCACTCCGGTATTCTTGCCTGGAGAATCCCATGAACAGAGGAGGCTGGCGGCTACAGTCCATACGGTCGCACAGAGTCGGACACGACTGAAGCAACTTAGCACACACGCACAGAGGCCCCACTGTGGCTAGAGGATCTACTTCTAAGATGACTCCCTGTCTCAGAGTGTACTTGGGGTTTTAATTTATGGGAGTGACTGGGTGATGACACAAGAGACGCCAGTGCCAGGGAAAGAAGAATTTAGTACTTATATCACCTAACAGAAGCCCATGCTCCCCCCACCACCACCGCCACTAGGACCACAAGGAAAGCACCAGCTTTGGTCAGGAAGCAGAAGGGAGAGAGAAACCTAGGGCAGAGGCTTTATTGGGAAAGGCAAGGCAAGTGGGGAAATGACTTAGTACTCGGCCATGTGAATGCCATCACTTCATGGGAAATAGATGGGGAAACAGTGTCAGACTTTTATTTTGGGGGGCTCCAAAATCACTGCAGATGGTGACTGCAGCCATGAAATCAAAAGACGCTTACTCCTTGGAAGAAAAGTTATGACCAACCTAGAGAGCATATTGAAAAGCAGAGACATTACTTTGCCGACTAAGGTCCGTCTAGTCAAGGCTATGGTTTTTCCTGTGGTCATGTATGGATGTGTGAGTTGGACTGTGAAGAAGGCTGAGTGCCGAAGAATTGATGCTTTTGAACTGTGGTGTTGGACAAGACTCTTGAGAGTCCCTTGGACTGCAAGGAGATCCATCCAGTCCATTCTGAAGGAGATCAGCCCTGGGATTTCTTTGGAAGGAATGATGCTGAAGCTGAAACTCCAGTACTTTGGCCACCTCATGCGAAGAGTTGACTCATTGGAAAAGACTTTGATGCTGGGAGGGATTAGGGGCAGGAGGAGAAGGGGACGACAGAGGATGAGATGGCTGGATGGCATCACTGACTCGATGGGCGTGAGTCTGAGTGAACTCTGGGACTTGGTGATGGACAGGGAGGCCTGGCGTGCTGAGATTCATGGGGTCACAGAGTCGGACACAACTGAGCAACTGAACTGAACTGATGTGAACGCTGTTAGCAGGCTATGGGCTAGAGGGGTCGTCTCTACTTGGCTGGTACCTGCCCTGGGTTGTTTTAGGGTTCGGTGTGTGAGTCAGATAAAGGGGGAGTATAGATTCAGAGCTGGTTGGGTTTTCATATGAAAGGCAGGTTCCCAGCCCTTCGCTGTCCTTAAGAATCAGCTAGCTCTGGGAGGGTGGTCTCTCCTTGGCTAGCAAGATGTTTAAGATGTCAAAACATCCTGAGATAGAATAAAAACACACTCATTCACATGGCAGCAGGCAGGAGGCCTCAGTTCCTCACTCAGAGACTTCTCCATAGGGCTGCTTGAATGTCCTCAGGCCGTGCAGCCGACTTGTCCCAGGGATCCAAGAGAGAGCCGAGATGTCAGCCGACCTAGCCTTACTCTGTGGATCACACAGTGACCCTCCTACACAGGCAAAGGGGATTACACAAGTCTGTGAACACCCTGGGGGCAGGATCTTAGAGGCTGACCACCATAACCCCCAGGTGTGTGTCCCTTCCAAAGACCTCTCCTTGAATCCATGGTTTGTAAACTCAGCTCCCTGTACTCTGCACCTCCATGTGGATGTCCACCAGGCGGTGCATGACGTCATGTGGCCAACACGGAGCTCCTGCCCACCCATCAGGCAACACTGTCATTCCAGTTGCTGGGGCCAAAATATGTGGAGTCACCCTTCCCCCCTCCCTCTTCCTCACACCCTCTGCCTGGTCTCAGCAAAAACTGTGGGCTCCACCTTTGAAACACACCCAGAATTCAAACTCTTCTCACCTCCTCGGCCACCACCACACTGGTCCAGTCACTGCCATCTCTTGCCTGGTGATCAGAGTGGTTTCCTAGGGGGCTCCCTGCTTTTGCCCTTGGCCTCCCTAAAGTCTTCTCAGCACAGCTTCAGAGTGATCTGGTGAAAGCACAGCAGTTCTGTATCTAAAACTCTTCTGCCTCAGTTGTTGTTCAGGCACACGGTTGTGTCCGACTCTTTGGGACCCCATGGACTGCACCACACCAGGCTTGCCTGTCCTTCATCATCTCCTGGAGCTTGCTCAAACTCGTGTCCATTGAGTCAGTGATGCCATCCAACCATCTTGTCCTCTGCCTTCAATCTTTCCCAGCCTCAGGGTCTTTCCCAGTGAGTCGGCTCATCTGACTCAGAGTAAAAGCCAAATGCTTACCGTGGACTCTGGGCCTTAAACAAGCCAGCCTGCATTGCTCCTGTGACCTCATCTCCTCCCATGCCCCCTTGCCCACCCACCCCAACCATCCTGACCTGCTCTGGGTTCTTCAGCAGCTCCGCACCTGTATCCAGCTGAACTGTCTCCCCTCCCTCCTTCCGAGTCCCCTGCAGCGCATCCCGCCCTGCCTTTGTCTATTTGCAGGCCCTCTTCTCAACAAGTCTCCCCTAAGGTCTCATCTCAACATTCAGCCTTGCTCCCTCCACACAACCCTATCTCTCTTCCGAATTTAATTTTTCTCCAAAGCACTCATCACCACTGAACATACTATGTCTTTAGGTTTTGTCTCTGCGTGCTGGAATATAACCTCCAGGAGGGCAGGGGCTTCCACCTGTTCCCTGCTGTGCCTCTAATGCTCCCAGACAGTGCCTGGGACACTGTAGGCGGTCTGCCAGTATGTTGTGAAAGTGTTAGTCACTCAGTTGTGTCCGACTCTTTGCAACCCCATGGGCTGTAGCTCTCCAGGTTCCTCTATCCGTGGGATTTTCTAGGCAAGAGTACTGGAGTAAGTAGCCATTGCCTTCTCCAGGGCATCTTCCCCACGCAGGGATCAAACCTGGGTCTCCTGCTATGCAGGCAGATTCTTTACCATCTGAGCCACCAGTAGGCGGTCAGTACCCAGCACAGGAATCAGTGACAGAGGATGGAGAACAAGTAGGAGGGAAGGACTAGAAGCAGTTAGAAACTTTCGAGTGAAAAGACAAGAGGCGAGATAGTAGGAAGAGAGGAGCATGGCTCGGAGGTGAAGGGCTGATTTAAGAACAAATCCAGAGAATGAGGGAGACGGGAGAGAGAAGTGGAGGACAGACAGGAGTTGAGAGGCGAGAAGAAGGAAGAGCACGCGGAGAGAAGGGACCTGCGAGGGAAGAGACGAGTAAGTGAAGAGAGGATGGAAGGAAGGGAGACGACGAGAGCGCAGGTGGGAAAGAGGAAGAGAGGTGAACACAGCGGTGGGGCGGGGGGAGCAGGAGGCTGTGAAGAGCGTGGCCTGGAGGACCAGGGGACAGAGAGGGAGGAGGCGCGCGGCAGGGAGGGCACAGAGCGTGACCGCCGCCCCGCGCCGCCCCCAGGTGTCGGTGTGCCAGGAGATGCTGCAGGAGCTGCGCCACGCCGTGTCCTGCCGCAAGACGTCGCGTTCCCGCCGGCGCCGGCGGCCCGGCGGCCCCAGCCGGGCCCTGCTGTCGCTGCGCGCCGTCCGCGAGATGCGCCTTAGCAACGGCAAGCTCTACTCCGCTGGCGCGGATGCGGGCAGCGCGCACGGGGGCCCCCAGCGCCTCCTGGACGATCCGGGGCCGCCAGGCGGGGCCCGGCCCCCCGCCCCCACGCCCTGCACCCACGTGCGCGTCTGCCAGGAGTGCCGGCGCATCCAGGCGCTGCGGGCGTCCGGGGCAGGCGCGCCCCCGCGGGGCCTGGGCGCCCCCGCCGAAGCCACCAGCCCGCCCCGGCCCCGCCCCGCCGGCCCCCGCGAGCTGGCCGAGCACGAGTGACCACGGGCGGGCGCCCGGACTGACGCAGGGGCCGGGCCCGCCCCAGGCCCCGGTAGCCCTCGCTTCCCCAGTGGGCGAGGGACTGGACTTGCGCCAGCCGCGCGCCGGACGCCGCGATTTTGCCTTCGGTTCCCGGTGAAGTCCGAGGCTCGGCTCCAGAGCCCGCCTGCGCCCCCTAGTGGACTCGGCGGAGGGAGCCGCGGACGCCCGCACTCCGCCCCCGACTGCGGACAAAGAAGAGCGCAGGGACCGAGGACTCCGGGGGCCGGGACTGCAGGGGTCGTCCCCGGAAGCGGAAAGTAGTCCGCGGGGAGAACCCCTTCCTGGGACTGCTCAGGCTCCCCAAGACTTAACGCAGCCCTCCCCACTTCTGGAGAAGTGGGAAGCCTCTGGGCAGATGGGTGTCCCCTGGCGCCCCTCGACTCTTCTCTTTCTCTCTTTTTTTTGGGGAGAAACCTCCGAATTTCTATGAGACTCCCACAGGGAGGGGGTCAGTTGGGCCTCCATCCCTCCCCCTGCCACAGCCCAGTCCTTGTTGGAATAAAAAAAAAGAACAAAACCCCAACGCTGGGGATACACGGGTCTCATTTCCTAGGGGTGTGAGGACACCAAAGGCTTGGGCTTCCCCTCCCCACCCCCCAGGGAGTCTCCTTAGAACCACAGACTGGACGGTCACCCCTTCACTCTCGATTCTCCGCCCTGCCCGCAGACAGCAGGTCAGCGCAGGTCGGGGCAGCTGGCCCTTCTCCACTGACCTTCTCCCAGGACAGAAGGAGGCAGCTCTCCCTGAGACAGATGGAGAGACGCAGGGATCTGGAGAGGCGGAGACACCAGGAAAAGGAGACATAGAATGACAGAAAGCAGATGGGGCTGGGGGAGGGGAGGGCGAGTGAACAGCGTGGTGGTGCCCCGGCTGGGGCTGGCCCGACAGGGACAGGTGTGTGCCTGGCCCAGGGTGATTTGTTGGCTTTGTAGTCGTGTGCGTGTGTGTACTTCCCTGAGACCACCTTCAGTTGTCTGTGCCCCTGATCCTGTGTTTCTGCTGAAAACGTAACTCCTCAGCCCCCAAGAGCGGAAGTGAGAAATCTCGGTGGAGGGGGAAGTTGGCGCGGGCGGGAGGCCGAAGGGCCGGTGGAGCAGGGGGAAAGGGTGGGTCTGCTTTCTGTCCCCGCCCTCCCCCGCTCCGCTGGAGGTTTCTGTGGAAACTGCCGCTGAGAAAGGACGAGTGAAGGTCACACAGCCAGAGCCAAAACGAGGCCGAGTTGGAAGGGGGAGATATGGAGAGGTGGAGAGAAAGAGATGGGACAGGAATGGGGAAGAGACAGAAAGGGAAGAGACAGAAATGAAGTAGCGATGGGGGAGATACCATGGAGGGGAGCAGAGAGGGATGGGGAAATAGGCCAGAGAGGAAGACCCAGGGAGACAAGCCATAATGAGGTGGGAGAAGGGTGAGACGGAATGGGAGAGAGGAGGGGTAGACAGAGAAAACAGGTTGAGAGACCGGGGGTTGTTGGGGCTGAGAGAAGCAGAGGCTGAAGTTGAGTAGAGACAGGTGAGAAACAAGACGGCTTGGAAGACTAGATGTAGACGTTACGGGGCCCGAGCGGTGGAAATGCTAGAGATCAAGCGAGGGAAAGGAGCGAGGCTGGGCCCCGCCCCTCGGGCAGGGGACCCAGAGCTCGGGAGCTGTCCGTTCAGCACCGGCCGCAGCATCGCCCTGTCTCCCCGACAGGACTTGCCAGCCTTCGCAGTGCTTGGGCAAGCCACATCCGGGGGACCCCGCCTATCACACAGCACCCCGTCTCAACCTGGCCTCTCCCGTGTCTCAGACACTTGCCACATGTGTGCCCTTCAGAGGCGGGTGTGGGGGCGAGCTTGTGTCTCGGGATGTTTCTTGTTTCCACATCTCTTAGAGACTAATCAATGTCTCTGCCCTTTAGAGACTAATCAATGTCTCTGCCCTTGAGCGGGAATGTCAGTCCGTCAAGGTGATAGAATCTGGCTACAGACATTTGTGGTCTCTCCCATTCTCTGCCCCAATGCCAAGCATCAGGTCTCCCACTTCTGAGTCTCCCCCACCCCCATTTCTGCTCTGTCTTATCTCTGTCTCCCCAGTTTGCCAAACATGTCTGTCTGGCTCTCTGTGTCCCCGTGTCTCTCTGTCATCTTCACTAAGTAATGCAGTTGATCTGTCTCCTCCATCTGTTTCCTCATTCCTGTCTTTGCCAGTCTGTCTGTGTCAGTCTCTCTGTTTTTCCTTTCCTATTTGCATCTCTCTGGTTTTGAACTCTGTGTGTCCACTCCTTTGCTTAGTCTCTCCTTCCATCTCTCTTGCCGAGTTCCCTTGTCCCCATCCATCCCTGTGACCTTCGTAAATCTTCCTCCTCCCCCACCCAACTTCCGCAAAGCCTCACGCTGGGAACACTATGCACAGTCATCAGTCTCTCCAAACTGAGAAGAGTGTGCATGAGGGGAGACATAAGCCTCTCTGGGGTGCAACTCTGTGTGTCCACTCCTTTGCTTAGTCTCTCCTTCCATCTCTCTTGCCGAGTTCCCTTGTCCCCATCCATCCCTGTGACCTTCGTAAATCTTCCTCCTCCCCCACCCAACTTCCGCAAAGCCTCACGCTGGGAACACTATGCACAGTCATCAGTCTCTCCAAACTGAGAAGAGTGTGCATGAGGGGAGACATAAGCCTCTCTGGGGTGCAGTCTCCCCCAGCCCATACGTTGCCTCCCTGTTACTATGGCAACAAAGGACAGCAGGGAAGGATGGGGACGGGTTAGAGTACAGGATTGGGCTGACGCTCTGGGTGCTGGAGGAAGGAAGGAACCCACCTGCCTGCTCCCTTTTACTCTCTGGCCCAGTCTCCCTGTCCTTGTGGTTCTGTGGTTTTGAATCTCCCATTTCTGTGTGTCTCCCTCCAGCCTTCAGCCTTTCACACATATCAGTGACCTGGTCCTTAACCTTCATGCCCCTTGCCTGTCCCCCACATCTCGACTTCCACAGGTGGGAGGATACCCATATTCTGTCTCTTGCCTGCTCTCTGCCCTTTCTGCCATCCCCACAGAGTCTGGGAGTGTTCCTCATAGAGCAGAGAGGTGTGGGTGGGAGGCTGCTAACTCCTCAGGCTCCAATGGGTGGCCGATGGGGTGTCGTGCGTATTGTGGCAGGCCTGGGGTGTGAGTTGTGAGTGCCAGCTGTGAGTCTGTGTGTGTGTATCAATATACACCAAGCTGAGATGTGCACGGTGTGGGGGTGTGGGCCTTGGGGGTGTTTGCAACTACAATACAAGTGTATAAGGCAGCACTGCATTACATGATGAGTGTAGTGTGTGAAGTGTGTGGGATGGTGTTGCGTGATCTGTGTCTGTGAATTATTGTGCCATGCATGAGTCCGAGTGCACCCTTTGTCTGTCATTCACAATTAGCAATACTTTGGCAGTTTGGCATGGAGGGTCTTTGCATGTGCCCAGATACATTGGGGAGGAGTGTGTGTGATGTTGTGTGACTACACAGCAGAGCCCACAAAGGTTCAAGTGGGGTCTGGGGCAGTGTGAGGCCTGTGTCTGTGTGATGGTGCTGAGTGTGAATGTGTACTGGTTCATGGGCCCACGGGTGAAATGTTTCCTGGTCTCTGTGAGAGATGGTTTAAGGCCAGCCATGATGGAGCATGTGACACGTGTGTCTGTGAGGGGGTGTTTTAAGGGTGTGTGTTCCTCTGCATGGCATTTTGTGCCTGTGTGATTCTGTTGTGTGTTGTGATGGGGTGTGCAGTGTGTGTGTTCCGTGTGTTTTCCTTGCTGTGTGTTTGTGAGTCTCTGGGCTGGTTTTGATGGGTACTGTGGAATGTGTGGGAGGTGAAAAGCTGGTGTGTGACGGAATGTGGTTGTGAATTTGCGGTGTGTGCTGTGGTGTTGGTGGGTGTCCCCAGCGTCTCTGCTCTCTGGGTGGTCGGGTGTGCGTCCGATGATGCTTGGTGTGATTCTCTGGCTGTGATGTGTCTCCTGTGTACCTGTGCAGTTATGTCTCCTTGGATAACTGCCATGCCACAGTGGGTGGAGGGAGGTCACACAGTGAGGGGCCTCAGGGCCCCGCCCCCCTCTGCAGGGTCCCTGCTCCTTGGGGGGTGTCTTTCTCGCCTCTTGGGTTCCCTCCCTCTCCCCTCTTGAACAGCACCCCACAGTCTCCAGGGCTCCCCCTGCCTCATTGCAGAGAAGGGTGTTCTGGCCCTCGCCTTATTGCAGTGGCTCACGGGCCTTCCCCCCCTCGCCCCGTGTTCACCTTCCACAGCACAACCCTCCCTCTGGTGGCACACAATGAGGGGGGATTCCAGGGCTCTCCCACCCTCAGCGCCCCCTCCTTGGAGGCGACACCCCACACTGCGGGGGTTTCCAGGTCCCTCATTGCGGGGGTCGTCTCCGGGTTCTCTGCTTCCCGCAGCGCTCCCCCTTCGCCGCCGAGCCGCCACTTTGCAGAGGCTGGGGGGCGGGGAGAACAGCTGCAGTACCGGGGGCGGGGCTGCGGGCCATCCATCAGGGCGGCGGCGCCTCTGATTGGCCGGCGCCTGCCCCCCCACGGGCGCGGGCATATGAGGAGGCGGAGGAGGCGGCGGGCGCCGCAGACTCTGTGCTGTAGGGCTGACCCCGGACCCACGCGCGGACCGAGGCGCGGGCGCTGCAGAGGCCCCCAGCCCGAGCCCGCGCCTGAGCCCACCCTGAGGCCCCCTGCCTCGGCCCCTGCCCCGCCCGCGTGCCCCTGTCCCCCGGAGCCGCCAAGATGGGGGTAGGTGCTCGGGCCAGCCAGGCTATGCCTGTGTGCGTGCGTGTGTGTGTGTGTGTGTGTGTGTGTGTGTGTGTGTGTGCCTGTGTGTGTGACAGTGTGGGTCCAGTGACATTGGGTGTCTGCGGAGAGCGGGGGATGAGGACTCTGGAACCTCTGCTCTCCGGGACCCGAGTGCAGGACCCTGGGAGCCAGCTGACCCTGCCCGTCCGTGTGGTTGTGTCGCTGGTTGAGTGTGTGCCCCGGGGCCGCCTGGGTCGGCGGGAGTCTGTGGCGCATGTTGGCGTGTCCTTTGTGTGCGGGGTCCGCGGGGCACAGACCGGCCTTCGGCCTCTCTGTCTGACCTGGTGTGGTTCCCTGCTCAGCCGAAGATGTGAGTGTGCGTGTGTGCGTCCCTGGTTCTGTCAGGCCTGGCAGCACCGTTCGCCTGCGATTGTGTGGCCCGGGTCGTGGCTGAATGCCTGCACCCGTGTCTGGGTGTGTCTGAACGCCGGTGTTTGTGTCTGGGGGTGTTGAAGCCCGTCTGCTTCCGTGGCCAGGCGGGCATAGGTCCAGACTATGAGATGCACACCCGATGACCTCCCTTTCTCCTTCCAGGCCCTCATGGGGTTGCTCCGCAGTGCGGAGCAGCCTGGGTCTGCAGCATGTCTCTGCCTCCTAATCTGGGGGAGCAGACCTGGGGGCTGGGGGGAGCAGGAGAGCCACAGCAGGGAGACTGAGTGCCTTGCTGAGGGCTATGTGTGCAAATGCGTGTTGTGGAGGTATTGTGCATGCCCGGCTATGCCCTTTCCTCCGTGTCCGTGTGTCCTTGTCTGTGAGTTTCTCCAGCAGATGCTGCCTCTTTCCCTGGCTGACCACCTGACCCCCAGCTGCAGCCCTGGATCCCTCCCTGAGTGTCTGGGGTGGGGCCACAGGGAGGGGGTGGGGGGAAGGAGGTTGGTGGGCT
>SJYC01056869.1:0-19136 GCA_006408675.1 Madoqua kirkii
TGTCCGTGGAAGAGGTCTGCCGGAAATATAACACCGACTGTGTGCAGGTGCGGCTGGGCTGGAGGGACAGGGGTCCCCGGGGTGGGGGTGGGGGAGGCGTGACCCCCCCAGTGCCTGAGGGTACTGTGTAGTGTTGGGGTGCCAGGGTTTCTCCGGGAAGGTCCTATGTGAGTCCTGTGTCCCCCAGGGTCTGACGCACAGCAAAGCCCAGGAGATCCTGGCCCGAGATGGGCCCAACGCGCTCACACCACCGCCAACCACCCCAGAGTGGGTCAAGTTCTGCCGCCAGCTCTTCGGGGGCTTCTCGATCCTGCTGTGGATCGGGGCCATCCTCTGCTTCCTGGCCTATGGCATCCAGGCGGGCACAGAGGACGACCCTTCTGGCGACAACGTGAGTGCCCTCCACCCAGCCCCGCCCAGGAGCTCCTCCGCATAGAGATGTATGCGTGTCTCACTTCTCCCCTTGGACTTTTCAAAGCCCCGCATCCGACTTCTTCCCATCTAACTTTTACAATCACTCAGTGAGAGAACCAGAGATGCAAGGAGGAAAACGGGCTCAGAAAGGACAAGTAGGGGACTTCCTGGCTATCCAGTGGCTAGGGCTTGGCGCTTCCACTGCAGGGGGCCTGAGTTCGATTCCTGGTTGGAAACTAAGATCCTGCAAGCCACGTGGTACAGTAAAAAAAATAAAAAAGACCAAGCTGCTTGTTCAAGGTCACACAGTAGGAAGTATGAGCCGGGGCTCCATCCCAAAGCTGTGGTGTGACATCACTGGCCTTGAGGGTAGACACAAGCAGATGGTCATGGCCTGAAAGATGCTCAGTAAATGGGCTCATGTAGAGACCCAGGCACACCCACGTGCTGATTTATCAGGTCCTGTTCACTCAGCACAGGGGACACACACACACACACAGTCTCAACAGACACGATGCTCACAAACATAGACCTGTATTCTCACTACATGGAGATCCTTGCACGCGCGCATGCACACGCTAGTGCAGAGAGTCAGTGCAGGCAGTCACACTAACGTACATTCAAGTGCAGCCACCTAATTCAGACACACAGGCACAGGCACAGACATGGACTGACAGATAGACAGACAGACACGAGCACCCAAACACAGAGAGTTTCAGGCATAACCTGGTGGCAGACAGAGCGGTGTGAGAGTCGAGCGCAGGCAGGATGCTCAGAAATTAAAACCCAAACAGATGAGCAGACCCAGAGTCTCAGACCTACGCAGACCAGCAGAGGGAGACAGAGACAGAGATCCACCTAGAGAGTCTCCTACATGTAAAGTCAGGCATTCAGTCAGACAGACAGGCATGCTGCCCTTAACACAGACAGACACATGGACAACGGCATACACACCGATTCTCTGACGTAGGCTGAAAGACCCACAAAATAGAGAGATGGACAGAGCAGGGGCTCAGACACACTTTTGTTCAGGAAGAGAGGTTCAAGGGAATTCCCTGGTGGTCCAGTGGTTAGGACTCTGAGCTTTCACTGCTCAGGGCCTGGGTTTGATCCCTGGTCAGGGAACTAAGATCCCATAAGCTGTGTGGTGAGGCCAATAAATAAATAGAACAAACATTTTCTTAAAAAAAAGGAAAGAAAGAGAACTCAAACATGGACAGCCAGAGAGACACAGACCCTCAAACAGATACAACCTGAGGTCAGACATACAATTGCAGAAGTCCATTCAAAGCTCTCTCCCCAGACTGCACACATCTCAGGGTAGGGCCGGTGGGGAGTCGCTGTGGGGTGGGCTGTGACCTTGAGTCTCCCCACAGCTGTACCTGGGCATCGTGCTGGCGGCCGTGGTCATCATCACCGGCTGCTTCTCCTACTACCAGGAAGCCAAGAGCTCCAAGATCATGGAATCCTTCAAGAACATGGTTCCCCAGGTGAGAGGTGCCCAGGAAGGGGCCAGGTGGGGTGTGGACAGCTGCCGAGGCTGTGCCCAGTGACCTCAGGCAGAGAGCCTCAGGGAGGTGACGCCTCTCCATCCCACCCGCAGCAAGCCCTGGTCATCCGGGAAGGTGAGAAGATGCAGGTGAATGCTGAGGAGGTGGTGGTTGGGGACCTGGTGGAGATCAAGGGTGGAGACCGAGTTCCAGCTGACCTGCGCATCATCTCAGCCCACGGCTGCAAGGTGCGCGTGGGGCCCAGCTCTGCCCTTCCTGGAGCGGCCCAGAAGTCCCGACCCCCAGCCCCTCCTCCCTCAGACCAGGAGTCCAGGCCCCCTCCTCCTCCATCAGACCTGCAAGTACCTTTGACCTTGCCTAGAAGTTGCACCCTCTCCACCTTCAAGAGCCCAACCTCTGTCCTCCAGACAGACACCTAGACTTCTAGGTCTCTAGCTGTGACCTCTACAGACACAGGTTTCCTTAATTAATGAGATTTCCACCTCATTAACAAAACAAACGAACAAACAAAAATCTTGAAATCTCCTCTGAGCAAATGCCAGTTGACCCCGGGCCTGGGGTTGAGCCCTGTCCCCTGTGCTCCACCCCAGGTGGACAACTCTTCCCTGACTGGTGAATCAGAGCCCCAGACCCGCTCCCCCGACTGCACGCACGACAGATGTTCAGCAAAGAAGAGCCAGAAACAAGAGTTGCTGCTGAATGATTCCACTGATGTGAAGTGAAAAACTACTGTTTGAAACCAGGCCATCCTAAGGGTAATCCTGGGGTTGCAAGGGAAGGGCTGAACAAGGTCTTGAGAGGGCCTCCAGGGAGCTCCATCTGGGTGCAGCTGACCTAGGGTGTGTTCAACTGACTCCAGCTCATCAGGTTGTATGTTCATACATGTGTATAATGTAGGTCAATAAAAGGCCTTGACCTTGACCTAGAGTAGCTTTGAGTATGCTAATATGGAAAAGTTTGCAGGATCTATTGATTCTAAAAGAATGAAGGACAGACGCCCAGAACAGTATTTCTAGGATGGTCCCTTCTGTGTACGCTGAAAACAGTTCAGCGTATGTGTGTGAATATGCCCACCTCTGCTGGGAACAGTGCAGTGAGCCTGCTTCTGAAGGGGGGTTGATGGCTAGGCTAGGCAGTGGGTCCAGACTGTTATTTTACTCTTTAACTATTTTAATGTATTCTTTTGATTTTTTACCATGAGGGTGTGCTTCTTAATTTTGTAAGTTAACTTCAAAAATGATAGGGTGTTTAGCTTGCAGGATCTTACTTCCCCGACCAGGGATCAAACCCAGGCCCTTGACAGTGAAAAAATGAAGTCCTAACCACTGGACAGCCAGGGAAATCTCTGTTGGTTTGTTTTGTTCATGAGGCCTGCTGAGTCCCAGGACCCTCCTTCTTCAATGTCTGGGAGGATTTGGCCCCTGATGTCTTGATTGCAATTCGGTCCCCCAAGTTGCAATCAAGATCACTGCCACTGGACTTCAGCGGTTAAGAATTCGCCTTCAAATGCAGGGGGCACAGGTTTGACTCCTGGTCTGGGCACTAAGATCCCACATGCTGCTTGGTGCAGCCAAAAAATAAACAAGGAAATAAAATAAGATCATTGCCTAAGGGTTCTGCATGCAGCAACTAAGACCCAGTGCAGCCAAATAAAAAAACTTTTTAAAAGAAAAGATCTTTGCCATCAGGCCACCAGCCCCCTCCCTCCTCCCTCAGACCCAGGGGTCTGGGCCTTACGGTGACAGTGGCCAGCAGGCCCTCTGGGACATTGGCCACAATGATGCCGATGAGGAAGATGACGGCCTCGAGCCAGGTGTATCCAAGAATGAGGGACAGGATAAAGAAGGAGACGCCCAGGAAGACAGCCACGCCGGTGATGAGCTGGATGAAGTGCTCGATCTCGATGGCGATGGGCGTCTTGCCCACCTCCAGCCCCGAAGCCAGAGTGGCGATTCGGCCCATGACGGTGCGGTCTCCCGTGGCCACCACCACGCCCCGAGCCGTGCCTGTGCGGCCAGAGGGGACGGGGCTGAGGCTCAGCGAGGTGCAGTGGGACCCCGAGCCCTGGAGGTGCGTCTGTCTGTCTGGACCAGCCTGGCCCCAGCCGGGTGCCCGCCCCACCCTGACGATCTCACCTTCCACGCAGTTGGTGGAAAAGAAGGTGATGTTCCGGGTCTCCAGGGGGTTGTCGTGCGTGCAGTCGGGGGAGCGGGTCTGGGGCTCTGATTCACCAGTCAGGGAAGAGTTGTCCACCTGGGGTGGAGCACAGGGGACA
This sequence comes from Madoqua kirkii, assembly GCA_006408675.1. Classification (NCBI taxonomy): domain Eukaryota; kingdom Metazoa; phylum Chordata; class Mammalia; order Artiodactyla; family Bovidae; genus Madoqua; species Madoqua kirkii. Next base: position 4,201 of record SJYC01056869.1, read on the forward strand.
GGGCTCAACCCCAGGCCCGGGGTCAACTGGCATTTGCTCAGAGGAGATTTCAAGATTTTTGTTTGTTCGTTTGTTTTGTTAATGAGGTGGAAATCTCATTAATTAAGGAAACCTGTGTCTGTAGAGGTCACAGCTAGAGACCTAGAAGTCTAGGTGTCTGTCTGGAGGACAGAGGTTGGGCTCTTGAAGGTGGAGAGGGTGCAACTTCTAGGCAAGGTCAAAGGTACTTGCAGGTCTGATGGAGGAGGAGGGGGCCTGGACTCCTGGTCTGAGGGAGGAGGGGCTGGGGGTCGGGACTTCTGGGCCGCTCCAGGAAGGGCAGAGCTGGGCCCCACGCGCACCTTGCAGCCGTGGGCTGAGATGATGCGCAGGTCAGCTGGAACTCGGTCTCCACCCTTGATCTCCACCAGGTCCCCAACCACCACCTCCTCAGCATTCACCTGCATCTTCTCACCTTCCCGGATGACCAGGGCTTGCTGCGGGTGGGATGGAGAGGCGTCACCTCCCTGAGGCTCTCTGCCTGAGGTCACTGGGCACAGCCTCGGCAGCTGTCCACACCCCACCTGGCCCCTTCCTGGGCACCTCTCACCTGGGGAACCATGTTCTTGAAGGATTCCATGATCTTGGAGCTCTTGGCTTCCTGGTAGTAGGAGAAGCAGCCGGTGATGATGACCACGGCCGCCAGCACGATGCCCAGGTACAGCTGTGGGGAGACTCAAGGTCACAGCCCACCCCACAGCGACTCCCCACCGGCCCTACCCTGAGATGTGTGCAGTCTGGGGAGAGAGCTTTGAATGGACTTCTGCAATTGTATGTCTGACCTCAGGTTGTATCTGTTTGAGGGTCTGTGTCTCTCTGGCTGTCCATGTTTGAGTCTCTCTTTCTTTCCTTTTTTTTAAGAAAATGTTTGTTCTATTTATTTATTGGCCTCACCACACAGCTTATGGGATCTTAGTTCCCTGACCAGGGATCAAACCCAGGCCCTGAGCAGTGAAAGCTCAGAGTCCTAACCACTGGACCACCAGGGAATTCCCTTGAACCTCTCTTCCTGAACAAAAGTGTGTCTGAGCCCCTGCTCTGTCCATCTCTCTATTTTGTGGGTCTTTCAGCCTACGTCAGAGAATCGGTGTGTATGCCGTTGTCCATGTGTCTGTCTGTGTTAAGGGCAGCATGCCTGTCTGTCTGACTGAATGCCTGACTTTACATGTAGGAGACTCTCTAGGTGGATCTCTGTCTCTGTCTCCCTCTGCTGGTCTGCGTAGGTCTGAGACTCTGGGTCTGCTCATCTGTTTGGGTTTTAATTTACCCTTAGGCAATGATCTTATTTTATTTCCTTGTTTATTTTTTGGCTGCACCAAGCAGCATGTGGGATCTTAGTGCCCAGACCAGGAGTCAAACCTGTGCCCCCTGCATTTGAAGGCGAATTCTTAACCGCTGAAGTCCAGTGGCAGTGATCTTGATTGCAACTTGGGGGACCGAATTGCAATCAAGACATCAGGGGCCAAATCCTCCCAGACATTGAAGAAGGAGGGTCCTGGGACTCAGCAGGCCTCATGAACAAAACAAACCAACAGAGATTTCCCTGGCTGTCCAGTGGTTAGGACTTCATTTTTTCACTGTCAAGGGCCTGGGTTTGATCCCTGGTCGGGGAAGTAAGATCCTGCAAGCTAAACACCCTATCATTTTTGAAGTTAACTTACAAAATTAAGAAGCACACCCTCATGGTAAAAAATCAAAAGAATACATTAAAATAGTTAAAGAGTAAAATAACAGTCTGGACCCACTGCCTAGCCTAGCCATCAACCCCCCTTCAGAAGCAGGCTCACTGCACTGTTCCCAGCAGAGGTGGGCATATTCACACACATACGCTGAACTGTACACAGAAGGGACCATCCTAGAAATACTGTTCTGGGCGTCTGTCCTTCATTCTTTTAGAATCAATAGATCCTGCAAACTTTTCCATATTAGCATACTCAAAGCTACTCTAGGTCAAGGTCAAGGCCTTTTATTGACCTACATTATACACATGTATGAACATACAACCTGATGAGCTGGAGTCAGTTGAACACACCCTAGGTCAGCTGTACCCAGATGGAGCTCCCTGGAGGCCCTCTCAAGACCTTGTTCAGCCCTTCCCTTGCAACCCCAGGATTACCCTTAGGATGGCCTGGTTTCAAACAGTAGTTTTTCACTTCACATCAGTGGAATCATTCAGCAGCAACTCTTGTTTCTGGCTCTTCTTTGCTGAACATCGTTTTTGAGCTTCACCCCATGACGTTGTAGGCGCTGATCTCTTTTCCTTTTCCCATCTTATTTCTCCAATTTTCTCTTTTGCTGTTAGAGAACATTTTGGTTGTTTCAGTTTGGGACTATTATGTTGCTGCTGTGAACATTCTAGTATATTTTGGGGGGTGCATCTGAGCCCATTTCTATGAGTCTGTGCCTTGGGTGGAGTCTCTGGGTGATTCTTTGCTCAGGATTCTCTTTGGGCTAAGCAGTCAGGTTGTGGGACACTACCACTGACTCTACCTGTAACTCACCTGTCCTTGCACGTGACCCAGGTGTGTCTGACACTGACTGCCAAGCGCATGGCTCGGAAGAACTGCCTTGTGAAAAATCTAGAGGCTGTGGAACCCTGGGCTCCACGTCCACCATCTGCTCAGACAAGACAGGGACCCTCACCCAGAACCGCATGACAGTCGCCCACATGTGGTTCGACAACCAGATCCACGAGGCCGACACCACTGAGGACCAGTCAGGTGAGGGTGGAGCCCAGACAGGAGGGTGCTTGGCACCCCCTGGGTGCCCCTTGCCCTGACTGGTGGCTTTTTCAGGGACTTCATTCGACAAGAGCTCTCACACTTGGGTAGCCCTGTCCCACATCGCTGGACTCTGCAACCGTGCTGTTTTCAAGGGGGGTCAGGACAATGTCCCCGTGCTCAAGGTGGGCCCCACCTCCCACTGGCCTCAGCCTGGCTCCTGCCCACCCCGTGCTTCTCCGCTCTGATAGCCCTCTCCCCGCCCTACAGAGGGATGTGGCTGGGGATGCTTCTGAATCTGCTCTGCTCAAGTGCATCGAATTGTCCTCTGGCTCCGTGAAGCTGATGCGTGAACGTAATAAGAAAGTGGCTGAGATCCCCTTCAACTCCACTAACAAATACCAGGTACCCTAGGGGTCTCCACTTTCTCTGTGATGCCCAAAAAGCAGTCAGCTCTCCCCCACTGCCCTCCTGCTTTGGACAAGCTATTAACTTTCTCAGAGCCTCAGTTTCCCCATCTGTAAAATGGGACTGATAGTGGAGAGAGGAACAGAGATGGGAGTGAGAACGAGGTCTCTGTGGGAGCGGGAGGCAGAGGAGTAAAGATTTCCTGCAGCAGAGTGGGAACCAGCCAGCGGTCTCATTCATTCATTCAGCAGATATATTTTTAAGCAGCCACCATATGTCTGGGACGCTTGTGTTAGGTGCTGGGAAGACATAACAGCAGTGAGTGAAACAGTGAAGTTCCTCCTCTTGGGGAACTTATGCTCCTGTGCCAGGAGACAGACGATGACAGAGGCATGAGGACTGGAGGAAATTCGGAATATGTCAGGAAGTCACCGTGCTGAGGGAGGAAGCCCTGCAGGTATCTGGGGGCAGTGGGCATAGTGTGTGCGAGGTCCTGAGGCAGGAATGTGTTGAGGTGTCTGAACAATAGTCAGGGGTTGTGGAGCCAGGAAGCATGGTAGGAGATGAGGGCTGTGTGTGCTGGGCCAGGTCCTATCAGGCCTCGTGGGCTGTGGACACAACTTGGGTGTGACCCTGGCGGGGGGCATGAGCCAAGGAGCAGGGTAGAGATGGGACCTGACTCACATTTTTAAAAACTGCTTTCTTGAGATCTAGTCCATACACCATCATAGATCACCCACGTAGTACATAATTTAAGAGTTTCAGTATAGTCACACATAGTATATAATATAGTATATACAACATAGTATATAGTATAGTATATACAACATAGTATATAGTATAGTATATACAACGTAGTATAGCTAGCATCTCCTCAGTCAGTTTTAGAGAGTTTCCATCATCTCAAAAAACACCCTCACACTCTCTGGCTTTATTCCCCTACCTCCCCCGTCTCCCCAAGCCCTAAGCAGCTACTAATCTACGTCCTGTCTCTATGCCCTTGCTTATTCGCGACTCTTCATGTGAAGAGAATCCTACAATATGTGTTTTTGAGTGTCTGAGTTCTCTCACTCAGCATCATGTTTTCCAGGCTCCTCAGGGCTCCCCTGGCAGCTCAGACAGTAAAGAATCCACCTGCAGTGCGGGAGACCTGGTTTTGATCCCTGGGTTGGGAAGATCCCTTGAATAAGGGAACAGCTGCCCACTCCAGTATTCTGGCCTGGAGAATCCCATGGCCTGTAGAGTCCGTGGGGTCACAGAGTCGGACACGGCTGAGTGACTGTCACTTCCCTTCCCCTCCTTCTTGTAGCACATATCAGTACTCCGTTCCTTTTTATGGCTGAATGACTTTGCGTTGCATAGCGAGATCACATTTTGTTGATCCATTCATCTGTCAACGGACATTTGGGTTATTTGCACCCTTTGGCTACTATGAATAATGCTGCTGTGAACATCCGCCTACAAGTTTCTGTGTGGACATCGTCCGCACGCCTCTTGGGTGTATACCCGGGATTGCCGGCTTACGTCGTAACCCTGTGTTTAAGCTTTGTGGGGATAGCCAGGCTGTTTTCCAAAGTGGCTGCACCATTTTTCACTGACTCTCATATTTTAAAGTCTCCTTCTGCCTACCATGGGGAGAAAATAAAATACAGTGGGGAGGGGAGGACAGACACAGGGACTCGATGTGGGGGTGCTGCTGTGACATTTCATATGAGAGATGCTGGTGGCTAAAGGGGAAGGCAGCGGGGGTGAGAAGAGGTCAGAATCTGGGTACTTCAGAGGTGAGCTGAACAGATTGGGTGACGGGGTCTAATGTGAGATGAGAGATCATCAGGCGAGGCAGAGAGAAATGCACGTATCCTCAGGACCTTTGAGATTTCTGTGAGACAGACACAGAGGAGAAGAAATATTCATCAGACAAAGATTCAGAAACGGGCAGGGATGAGCAGAGATCTCTGTGAGAAAGTCTGAGAAACAGATGACAACAGGTAGAGAGATTCAGGCAGTGCCCTCTGGCGAGCCCGGCTGTGGTCCGTCCTGGCATCCGTGGCATCCTGGCACCCGAGGCAGTGGCGTGGAGTCCTCCTCCCCCCGGCTGGGTGCAGGTAGCCTCTAGGTCCCTGGGAGGCTCAGGCATAGCCATCCTCTGCTCTGTTTGCAGCTCTCCATCCACGAGACTGAGGACCCCAATGACAACCGGTACCTGCTGGTGATGAAGGGCGCCCCCGAGCGTATCCTGGACCGCTGCTCCACCATCCTGCTGCACGGCAAGGAGCAGCCACTGGATGAAGAGATGAAGGAGGCCTTCCAGAACGCCTACCTCGAGCTCGGCGGCCTGGGCGAGCGCGTGCTTGGTGGGCACCAGGGGTGGGGCCAAGTCGGGGCAGGGGCCAGAGGGTAAGGAGGGAGGTGGTGCTGCGCAGAGCCTGGCTCAGAATAGGATCTCCCAGAATGCACCGTGATTGATTGAATCAATGACAGGGGAAGCTGTCTTTCAGAAATGAGTGTGGACTGACTGCTTGCTGCCACGGAGCTGTGGGCAGGAGGCAGGGGAGACTGAGGCTGGAGCCCCTCTTCCTTTCTCCCCGCACAGGTTTCTGCCACTACTACCTGCCCGAGGAGCAGTTCCCCAAGGGCTTTGCCTTCGACTGTGACGATGTGAACTTCACCACCGACAACCTCTGCTTTGTGGGCCTCATGTCCATGATCGACCCTCCCCGCGCGGCTGTCCCCGATGCGGTGGGCAAGTGCCGCAGCGCAGGCATCAAGGTGTGGCCCGGGGGCAGTTGGGGAGGCAGGGCCAGGGCTCCAGGGCCCAGTGGTGAGGCTGGACCATTTGCACACAATGCCCGCAGGTCATCATGGTCACCGGCGATCACCCCATCACGGCCAAGGCCATTGCCAAGGGCGTGGGCATCATCTCTGAGGGCAACGAGACTGTGGAGGACATCGCTGCCCGGCTCAACATTCCCGTCAGCCAGGTCAACCCCCGGTGAGCCCTGCCCAGCCCGACTCAGGCCCCTCTGGGACAGTGGGTCCCCTTCCTCCAGGGTCTCCTCTGTTGACTCAGCATCTGGGCCCCGTTCCTCTTCTGTCTTAATGATGGGCAGCCTGGTGTTCCAGCTGTGTGAGGCTGGCAAGGGGTAGGCTCACATCCCAGCTTGGCCACGCGTGAGCTGTGTGACCTTGGGCGAGTCATTTAGCCTCTGGGAGCCCCAGTTTCCTCCTCTCTAAAATGGGCTGCTAGTAATTCCCATCTGAGAGGGTTCTATGATGTCCCTCATTCCTGTGTCCGTCAGTCTCTCCTCCTGCCTGTCCTCTATGGCATTGTCTCTCTCATCTCTGTTCTGACTCCCTCAGCTTTCCCATCCTCATGCCACTCTCTGTGTCTGTTTCCATTTCCTGCTTGTCTGCATATCTCTGTTCCTCTGAGTCCAGGGTCCCAAAGTTCTTCCTGAGGTCTGCCCTCCATCCCTCCTGCAGCTCCTGCCCCCCCTTTCCCTTCATCTCTGATCTCCCCACCCCCACCCCTGCAAAGCCCTTTGTCCCTCTCTCAGAGCCTGGTCCTTCCCTCGCTGTCTGTGGGTCTGTCTGCATGTCCTGACCACTCTCTGCTCTCTGCAGGGATGCCAAGGCCTGCGTGATCCACGGCACTGACCTCAAGGACTTCACCTCCGAGCAAATTGATGAGATCCTGCAGAACCACACTGAGATCGTCTTCGCCCGCACCTCCCCCCAGCAGAAGCTCATCATTGTGGAGGGTTGTCAGAGACAGGTGGGCTGGGGCTGGGGTCCCTCAGGGGAAGGGGGCTGGGGGCCAGGACTCCGGGGTCCATGATGAGAAGAGGGTTGGTGCCAGGCCTCCGGGCGCCATGCTCACCCTCTCCCCCTCCAGGGAGCCATCGTGGCTGTGACCGGGGACGGCGTGAACGACTCCCCCGCCCTGAAGAAGGCCGACATCGGGGTGGCCATGGGCATCGCCGGCTCTGACGTCTCCAAACAGGCAGCTGACATGATTCTTCTGGACGACAACTTTGCCTCCATTGTCACGGGTGTGGAGGAGGGTGAGTGAGTCGGCCCAGGTGGCCCTGGAGACTGAGGTCCCTGTGTGAAGCCGGAGAAGGGCAAGGGGCATAGGCCAGGGCTTCAGCAGGTACACGACAGGGACAGCATGGAATCCCACCAGGCCCCCAGTACAGCCTGAACTTGTCCTTTTCAATTTTCTGCCCCCCGCAGTGTTGGGGGCTCCCTGGGGGCAGGACTGAGCTGATACACTTGAGGGTCCCCGTGTTGCCCAGTAGGAACCAGTCTGTTGGGTAAGGCAGAGGTGGAAATATTTAAAAGATCCTCAGGGAGGCAGAGGGGCCAGCAGAGGGGCCCTAAGGAGTCTTCTCCCCCAGCCTGCATTCGGGGGCCAAGGAAGCTTCACCGAGTGGGCAGGAGTCCTGTGACAAGTCCCCAGGGCCACTGGGAATTTTCACACAGAGAAATGCCACTGAAGGGAGTTGCAGGCAGAGGCACGGCCGCGTGATCTGTCTTAATGATGGGCAGCCTGGTGTTCCAGCTGTGTGAGGCTGGCAAGGGGTAGGCTCACATCCCAGCTTGGCCACGCGTGAGCTGTGTGACCTTGGGCGAGTCATTTAGCCTCTGGGAGCCCCAGTTTCCTCCTCTCTAAAATGGGCTGCTAGTAATTCCCATCTGAGAGGGTTCTATGATGTCCCTCATTCCTGTGTCCATCAGTCTCTCCTCCTGCCTGTCCTCTATGGCATTGTCTCTCTCATCTCTGTTCTGACTCCCTCAGCTTTCCCATCCTCATGCCACTCTCTGTGTCTGTTTCCATTTCCTGCTTGTCTGCATATCTCTGTTCCTCTGAGTCCAGGGTCCCAAAGTTCTTCCTGAGGTCTGCCCTCCATCCCTCCTGCAGCTCCTGCCCCCCCTTTCCCTTCATCTCTGATCTCCCCACCCCCACCCCTGCAAAGCCCTTTGTCCCTCTCTCAGAGCCTGGTCCTTCCCTCGCTGTCTGTGGGTCTGTCTGCATGTCCTGACCACTCTCTGCTCTCTGCAGGGATGCCAAGGCCTGCGTGATCCACGGCACTGACCTCAAGGACTTCACCTCCGAGCAAATTGATGAGATCCTGCAGAACCACACTGAGATCGTCTTCGCCCGCACCTCCCCCCAGCAGAAGCTCATCATTGTGGAGGGTTGTCAGAGACAGGTGGGCTGGGGCTGGGGTCCCTCAGGGGAAGGGGGCTGGGGGCCAGGACTCCGGGGTCCATGATGAGAAGAGGGTTGGTGCCAGGCCTCCGGGCGCCATGCTCACCCTCTCCCCCTCCAGGGAGCCATCGTGGCTGTGACCGGGGACGGCGTGAACGACTCCCCCGCCCTGAAGAAGGCCGACATCGGGGTGGCCATGGGCATCGCCGGCTCTGACGTCTCCAAACAGGCAGCTGACATGATTCTTCTGGACGACAACTTTGCCTCCATTGTCACGGGTGTGGAGGAGGGTGAGTGAGTCGGCCCAGGTGGCCCTGGAGACTGAGGTCCCTGTGTGAAGCCGGAGAAGGGCAAGGGGCATAGGCCAGGGCTTCAGCAGGTACACGACAGGGACAGCATGGAATCCCACCAGGCCCCCAGTACAGCCTGAACTTGTCCTTTTCAATTTTCTCCCCCCCGCAGTGTTGGGGGCTCCCTGGGGGCAGGACTGAGCTGATACACTTGAGGGTCCCCGTGTTGCCCAGTAGGAACCAGTCTGTTGGGTAAGGCAGAGGTGGAAATATTTAAAAGATCCTCAGGGAGGCAGAGGGGCCAGCAGAGGGGCCCTAAGGAGTCTTCTCCCCCAGCCTGCATTCGGGGGCCAAGGAAGCTTCACCGAGTGGGCAGGAGTCCTGTGACAAGTCCCCAGGGCCACTGGGAATTTTCACACAGAGAAATGCCACTGAAGGGAGTTGCAGGCAGAGGCACGGCCGCGTGGGGGCGCTGGTGAGGCTGGGCACCAAGAGCCCAGACCTCAGGGTCCCCTGGGCACCACTTCCTGAAGGGCCTGGATGCGGCCACAGATGGGGCTTGTTCATGTTCAGTTTTATTCTGATCATCCAAGCAATTCATGATAATTATAGAAAATGCAGAAAAGCATTAAGAAGCACATTGGCATCGCCCACAACCTCACCATCCAGAAATATTCACAGTTCACACTGTGGTTGCATTTTCTTCCAGTCTCTCTCTCACATTTCAAATGCACCCAGTGTAAAAAATAGCTCTTGATAAGTGAGAATTCAAACAGTAGAGCTGAACCTACAGCCTCAGGTTAAATGCCCTGAGCCCTGGTCTCCTATGGCCCAGAGGACACATGGTTAGCCCTTTCTCACCGCCTCCCCCCAAACATCTTCCACGCATGTGCAGGGCACACACTCACGGATGCTCTAGTTCACGCCTCCCAGACATTTTTTGGGCTCCTACCTTGTGCATCACGCCGGGGGTTGGAGAATCAGCTATGAGCAAAGCAGACACGGTCCCTGCCCTCCAGGAACTGGGGGGGCCTTCCCCAAGTTAACAAATTCTAACATAACAAATGTAATTACAGGGGCTTGCCTGGAAGTCCAGTAGTTAAGATTCTGTGCTTCCAATGCAGGAGGCCAGGGTTCTATTCCTGGTCGCAGCACTAAGATCCCACATTTCATGCAGCACAGCCAAAACAAAAATAAACAAAACAAAAAAACCAAACATCATTACTTATGGTGACAAGTGCTAAGAAGAAAACCAGTGGCGTGCTATGATAGATGACAACAGGGGGCCTACCTTTTTAAAAAAGTTCTTTTGGCTGCACTGCATGGAGTTGGGGATCCTAGTTCCACCACCAGGGATTGAACTCGAGCCTCCTGCATTGGAACCATGGAGTCCTAACCACTGGACCTCCAGGGAAGTCCAAGCAGGGGTCCTACCTAGATAAGGAGGGGCAAAGAAGGCCTCTCTGAAGTGAAAGAAGCAGCATAGTTTAACCTTCAGCAGGGGGAAGGCGGGATACACCCGCAAGCAGAGCAAGTGCACAGTGAATCCCCACGTCACGTCGCCCAGCTCAGTACACACACTGGGCTATGCTAAAGTACACTTAAATCATCACCCATAAGCACTCAGGGTGAGACCTCGGTAGTCTGTGGAGAGCTACACCTTGCGGGGACAGGCAGCAGCAGGTGTGAGCAGCCAGGTGCCTTATTTTTTACACAACGGGGACCATACCATCTATGCCACCTCCCGCAGAACCGCCTGCCTGTGCCTTTTTAAAAAATAAGTATGGCAATTCCCTTATTATTATTATTATTTGCTGTGCCATTTTGCTTGTGGAATCTTAGTTCTCTGACCAAGGATCAAACTTACGCCCCTGCAGTGGAAGCAGGGAGTCTTAACCAATAGGCCACCGGGGAAGTCCCTCTTTTTTTGGCTATTATAATGCTATGCTGGGGCTTCCCTGATAAAGTTGGTAAAGAATCCGCCTGCAATGCAGGAGACCCCGGTTTGATTCCTGGGCCGAGAAGATCCACTGGAGAAGGGATAGGCTACCCACTCGAGTATTCTTGGGCTTCCCTTGTGGCTCAGCTGGTAAAGAATCCTCCTGCAATGCAGGAGACCTGGGTTCGATCTCTGGTTTGGGAAGATCTCCTGGAGAAGGGAGAGGCTACCCAGACCAGTATTCTGCCTGGAAAATTCCATGAAATATATAGTCCATGAGGTCGCAAAGAGTCAGACGCAACTGAGTGACTTTGACTTTCAGTGCAATGGTGAACACTCTTGTACTTGCATTTGTACATAAACACTCCTCCTATAAACCTATGATGAGGATGGCTGGGTCAATAAGGCAGGGATGCTGAACTTTAACAAAAAAGACTGGGAACTCCCTGGCGGTCTAGTGGTTAAGACTGTACTTTCACTGCTGGGGGCGCGGGTTCAATTGCTGGTCAGCGCAACTAAGATCCCGCAAACCATACGGCATGGCCAAAAAAGGGGAAAAAAGGAAAAGAAACTGCTATGCAGTCTTCCTAAGTGGTTGTATTTTGAGAATGTTTGAACAGAGGCAACCTGGTTGGATGTCTGAATGGAAAGGTGGGTGGTGAGGGGATGGACTAGGAAGGACGCCTAGACTGGGTAGGGAAGGAGCAGCGGGGCTAGGGTGCCCTGGCGTGGGTGCCGAGGCCTGAGCCCGCCCTTCCAACAGGCCGCCTGATCTTCGACAACCTGAAGAAGTCCATTGCATACACCCTGACCAGCAACATCCCAGAGATCACACCCTTCCTGCTGTTCATCATGGCCAACATCCCACTGCCTCTAGGCACCATCACCATCCTCTGCATCGACCTGGGCACCGACATGGTGAGCCCTGGCCACCCCCAGGCTCCAGAAGGGCAGGGTACCCCACCACCACCCCGATTCACCGGCTTCTCCTGCCCAGGTGCCTGCCATCTCATTGGCGTATGAAGCTGCTGAGAGTGACATCATGAAGAGACAGCCCAGGAACCCACGCACCGACAAGCTGGTCAATGAGAGACTCATCAGCATGGCCTACGGACAGATCGGTGAGGACCTGGGGCCCCTGCCTGGCTTACAGCTGAATGGCCCACCCTGGGCACTCAGGAACCTCGCGTTGAATGAGTGGAGTGAAAAGCAGGCCATACTGCCATAGGTCTAGTCGTGGCAGTCCAAACGTGGGCTGGAGAAGAATTTCCAGACACAGAGCATTTCAGAAAGGAGTGAGTGTACTGAGAGCAAGGAGCAGAGATAATGAAGATACTGCAAACGTAGTGGGTGGGGGCGAGTCAATGCTTTTTATGGGTTAGTAGCCAGTTTTTTAGCCTCAAGATGAAAACTGCTAGAAGGGTGGCATTAGGTGACTGGTCAGGGCTCTAGAGGGTGAGTACCGGGGTGGGCATTTTTACCTAGTATGGGGTCAGGAAGCTGGCCAGGAAGGATCGCAGTGTGGGCGGGCTTGGCAACAGTTGCAGTGCGGTTCAGTCAGTTCCAGAGGTGACCTTGCTTCTGGGCTCCCCTTCTGTGGCCTGGGTGCCAGGTCTCACACCTGTGACCTTGGTGTGGGACTCTACAAGTTTGGAAGGAGTGACTTACAGATGGAGGGTGGAGGAAAGGCCTCCCCGCGGTGCGTGTGGGATACTGAGTGGCCCCAGGAGGGCCACGCCACTGCTCCACCCCAAGGGGCGAGCCCCACCCTTTCCTGCCTCCTCCTCCGTCTGCTGCTGGAGGGGAGAGTGCAGAGCGTTACAGGTGTCCCAGCAGAGGCCTGGTGGTAGTGGTCAGAGGCCTGGGAAAGTCATTCCTGCATGGGGGTCCTCAGGGACTTCCTGATGTCCACGTGGCCCGGGTCAAGTGGGAGGGACTCCAGGTTCTCCATCTCTGGGAGCCCCCTCCCCAAGTCTGCTGCTCCAAGGAGCCCATTTCAGGTGCTCGCCACCAGGCGCCCTCAGGTCGCCCTCTGGGAGCCCAGCCAGGAGGATGCTCAGGCAGAGGACTGAGCCTCAAGGGGCTTCAGAGGTGCCCTGGGCTGGCTGCCCGCCCCACCTGAGCCTCTCCTCATCTCCCTACTCTCCTCCCCCAGGAATGATCCAGGCTCTTGGTGGCTTCTTCTCCTACTTCGTGATCCTGGCAGAAAATGGCTTCTTGCCTGGCAACCTGGTGGGCTCCGGCTGAACTGGGATGACCGCACGGTTAACGACCTGGAGGACAGTTACGGACAGCAGTGGGTGCGTAGGGCCGAGTCCCACAGCATGGCCGTGGGCCTCTCAAGCGGGGTCTCTGCCCACAGCATCGTGGGCCACGGTGAGCTGTCCTATCCATGCACAGGTGGCTTCCTGTGATGGCCCCACTGCCCTGGGGGTCATCAAGGGTCTTGCCCCAACCCATCGTGGTCCTGTCCACTGGCCGGACTCTCTGCCCTGCCAGGCAGGAAGCCTTTGTGACCCCCTTCCCAGTCTCTGTCTTCCCTTCACAGCCCAGCCAGTATCCCCCCCAGGAGGCCCCCAGGTTCTCTGGTCCACAACTAAGGTCACCAGCATGCCTTCTCCTTTCTTGTCCATTTCCTGACTCTTCCCAAGGGGCTCTGAGCTACAGAGGGCAGACATGTCCCCCCAGGCGACCCCATCTGGACAGAGTCTCCGCTTTGCCCTGGGGGTCTACGCAGGGGTGCACGCAAGGAGCACGTGGGCAAGGAGTGGGGGCCAGGGCTGCGACCACACTGACCACTGACTGACACGTGCATCGTCACCCTCGCAGACCTACGAACAGAGGAAGGTGGTGGAGTTCACGTGCCACACAGCTTTCTTCGTGAGCATAGTGGTCGTGCAGTGGGCTGACCTGATCATCTGCAAGACCCGGAGGAACTCTGTCTTCCAGCAGGGCATGAAGTGAGGGTCATGGTCTCTGTGCCTGCTTTCTGTCTCGCCCCACGTCTGTCTGTTCTGGTTTTGCCTCTGAGTTGATTTTCTCTCCAGTGGTCACACCTGTCTTGGATTCCCTGTCTGCCTGTTTGTGTGTGCGCTGCTGGGATGTTCCTGCGTCCCTCTCCAGATCTGTTTTATCTCTTTATACCCCAGCCTGTCTGTGTGTCTCTGTCTTTATATTTCACCGTCACCATCTCCCTGGACCCTCCCTGGACCTCTCTGCCTCTTTCTGTTTCCATCCCTGTGTGTCTTCTTGTCTCTCTCCGTCTGCCCCAGGGGGTGCCTCTGTGTCTATGGGGTGGGGATGCTGGGTGGGTTTTCTGGGTCCAGCCCTGACTGTACCTGCAGGAACAAGATCCTGATCTTTGGCTTGTTTGAGGAGACGGCCCTGGCGGCCTTCCTGTCCTACTGCCCAGGCATGGACGTGGCCCTTCGCATGTACCCTCTCAAGTGAGTGCCTTTCCCCCTCCAAGTACCACTTGCTCCAGGGCCCTTCCAGGAGCCTTTGCAGTGGAACACCGTCATGGGTGGGGAGTGGGGTGGGGCTCTGTAGACCCCCGCCCAGAGCCATGGCCAGGGGCCCCATCACCTTGGGCACGAAGGATCAGGGGTCAGTGCGCTGGGCGTGGCCCCTCCTTTCCTCGTGTTGCCCGGCGCTGACTCGCTCCTCCTCTCGCTTCTCCGCAGGCCCAGCTGGTGGTTCTGTGCCTTCCCCTACAGTTTCCTCATCTTCGTCTACGACGAAATCCGCAAACTCATCCTGCGCAGGAACCCCGGGGGTGAGGGGCTAACGGGGATAGAGGTGGGAGGCTGGGGGGAATGGGGCCGGGCTGCTGGAGGGGGAGGCGGGAGAGCGCCACCTGGTGACGATGCTAACCTCACTGTCTGCCCCCTCTTCCCGTCCTTCCCATCCCCCCTCCTCCCTTCCGCGCTGTCTCTCCATCCCCTTGGCACCTCTTCCCTCTCCCCTTCTCTCCGGGCCTCCTCCTTTCTGTGTCTGTCCCTGTTTCTCTGCCCCTTTGGGCTTCTTTCTGTGTCGTTGTCTCTCTGTCTTTGCTTGTGCGTCTCTCCGTGCCCGTCTCTCCCGTCTCTGTCTCTTTCCTCCTTTGTCTCTTCAGGTTGGGTGGAGAAGGAAACCTACTACTGACCTCAGCCCCACCACGTCTCGCGTCTCTTTCCTGCCCCCGCGAGCCCAGGACCGCCCACTCCAGTGTCCCTCATTTTGTATTCTGGGGGGAGGGGCCCTCTCTCCCCGTGGCCCCGCCCCCTCAAGCGATCTCCCGCCTTCCTCTCCCACGCCCCGCCCCCTGGCTGGCTTCTCTCCCCGCC
>SJYC01056870.1:0-25188 GCA_006408675.1 Madoqua kirkii
TGCCTCTCTCCCTTCCCTCTCTTTTGTGTGTGTGTGTGTGTGTCTGTTCCTCTTCTTCTCACCCCTGCCTCCCAGACCCCTCCCTGGACTGTTTTTTACTCCCCGTCGCCCCCTGGCTGATGCCGGCTCTGGTTCTGGACAATTATCAAATATATCAGTGGGGAGAGAGAAGCCGTGTGTCGTGTTTTGCTTTGTTGAGGGGCAGGGGGAGTAGGGGTGTGTGGCGGGACAGTGTTCCTGGTGCTGGCAACGCATGACTGCGTGATTCACAGAAGCCCAGAAATTTAGCCTGGCATAAACTTGGGAGTCATGGAATCTCAAAGTCATCAAATCAGAGAGTTTTAGACCCAACAAGGATTAGTGTGAGAACACTGTGAATTCTCCAGGTGATGGGATCCTGGGATCAGAACACGGGACAGGGGGTCAGACTCTGGATCCTCTGGTATTGGAGAGGACCCTGGGGGGCCATGATGATATAATGGTTCACTGAGCTCCCACTCTGTGCTCTGCCCTCTTCTAAACATTCTACCTCTATTAGTTCACTTAATCCTCACAAGGCACAGAGAGGGAAAGTAACCTGCTCAAGGTCACACAGCTTCGAGGGGACAAATCTGGATGACAAACCTAGGATGTCCAAGCTCTAAGTCACCATGTTCTTCTCTTGTTGAGATAAGCTTCCATACAGTGACTTGCACAGGTCTCAGAGGCATATAGCTCAATGATTTAAATAATTATATCCATGCAGCCACATCCATAATGAGCTGTAGAACATTTACGTCCACCCAGAAAGTTCCTTCATTGCCCCTTCCCAGTCAGCAGCCCCTCCACAGGCAACCACTGATCTGCTTTCTCTTACCATCTTTTGGTTGTGCCTGTTCTTGGACTCTGTAGAATGAAATCTTAAGCTGCCGCAGGTCCTGCTTATCCTCAACATCAGGTCTATGAGGGTCATCCATGGTGTCTCAGGTATTGGTAGCCAACACTTTTTCATTGCAGGGTTTTCCACTGTGTGACTATTATGCTATTTGTCAATCCATTCTCCTGTTGATGGATTTGTTGTTTCCCTCTAGGAACATTCTAGTAACATCCTCTGATGATGCATGTGGGCATCTCTGTTGGGTACATGCCTAGAAATGGAATTGCTGATTGGGGATAGACTGTGTTTACCTTTCATAGAAATAGCCAGGCCCTTTCCAAAGCTTGTGTCATTGGCATTGCCACAATGTATCAATTTTCCAGTTGCACCACATCCTTGTCAACACTTGCTATTGTCAGTCTTTTGAATTTTAGCCCTTCTGGTTGGGCAGCCCTACTACTTCCCTTGAGGCAGCCTTCCTAACAGAGATGGCAGTGAGAGGAAGGCCTGGGGCTGGTCCTTGGCCTAACTGCCTCCCAGCTCAAATGTCTGGGATGCTGAGAGTCCACATGAGCGTGAGTGTGTGCGCATGCTCACTGCACAAGACAGTGCTGAGGAAGAGTGCCTTAATCTGAAGGGGATGACAGTCAGAGGGCAGGGGTCATGATGCCAGGCACCACCTGTGGTGCCCAGGGCAGAGCCTGGTCCTGGTAAGTGTTGTGAGCCTGGACCTCCCCTAGGGAGGCCAGAGAGCCTACTCTATTCATCGGGTACAGGGTGAGGAATACTCCCATAGACAGGTGGGCAATCTGAGGCCCAGAGAGGGCAGGGACTTCCTTGAGGTCACACAGCAGATACATAACCCAGATTTCTGATTGTCTGTCTTCCTACCCTCCCAGCTCCATTTCTTCCAGGGATCCAAGAGGCAGGAGGTGGCCTCAGGCTGGAGGGACCCCCTTATCTCTGGCCATCCCCCTAATTCATGGCTCGCTTGCCATAGGCCCGTTTTCCCTGGTCTCCCCTCATCCTCCTGTCTCGATTTGTCAATCCATTCTCCTGTTGATGGATTTGTTGTTTCCCTCTAGGAACATTCTAGTAACATCCTCTGATGATGCATGTGGGCATCTCTGTTGGGTACATGCCTAGAAATGGAATTGCTGATTGGGGATAGACTGTGTTTACCTTTCATAGAAATAGCCAGGCCCTTTCCAAAGCTTGTGTCATTGGCATTGCCACAATGTATCAATTTTCCAGTTGCACCACATCCTTGTCAACACTTGCTATTGTCAGTCTTTTGAATTTTAGCCCTTCTGGTTGGGCAGCCCTACTACTTCCCTTGAGGCAGCCTTCCTAACAGAGATGGCAGTGAGAGGAAGGCCTGGGGCTGGTCCTTGGCCTAACTGCCTCCCAGCTCAAATGTCTGGGATGCTGAGAGTCCACATGAGTGTGAGTGTGTGCGCATGCTCACTGCACAAGACAGTGCTGAGGAAGAGTGCCTTAATCTGAAGGGGATGACAGTCAGAGGGCAGGGGTCATGATGCCAGGCACCACCTGTGGTGCCCAGGGCAGAGCCTGGTCCTGGTAAGTGTTGTGAGCCTGGACCTCCCCTAGGGAGGCCAGAGAGCCTACTCTATTCATCGGGTACAGGGTGAGGAATACTCCCATAGACAGGTGGGCAATCTGAGGCCCAGAGAGGGCAGGGACTTTCTTGAGGTCACACAGCAGATACATAACCCAGGTTTCTGATTGTCTGTCTTCCTACCCTCCCAGCTCCATTTCTTCCAGGGATCCAAGAGGCAGGAGGTGGCCTCAGGCTGGAGGGACCCCCTTATCTCTGGCCATCCCCCTAATTCATGGCTCGCTTGCCATAGGCCCGTTTTCCCTGGTCTCCCCTCATCCTCCTGTCTCGGGATCTTCCGTCTCTCACAATATCTCCGCCTTAGGGCTTCCTCCCACAATCCCTGTTTCAAGGGGCTCCTCCCTCCCATTGCCCTATGTCAAGTCCCCACCTGCCGCACTCAGAGGGTCCCTCCCCACAATGCCCTTGCCTCTCGACCCCACCGTCCACAGCCCATGCTTTTTGACACCTCCAGGCTTTTGCTTGTTATGTCCTCTGCTCAGAGCAAGAACTCACAGGAACACAAACATGAGTTATGAGTGAAATAACTTTTATTTGTGTTATATGAGGAAGCCCCAGAGCTCTCATAGCAAAAGTCAAATCCCATTTCCCCAAGGTTGGCCCTGGAAGAAGGCGGCTGGGTCTCTGCCTCCAACCCTCTGCTCTTCAAGACTCATCTGCCGCTTGGGGGCACTTCCAGTTACCTCCACTGCTCCCATTACTTTGAAATCAGGTGGCTGCCCCTCATTAATGCTCTGGACTAACTGGACTCACAGGAAACCCCCTACTCAATTTCCTGAAGCCGAGCTCAACCCAAGTGGGGAAACTGAACAAGCTTCTACTAAAAGCCTGGGGCTGACAAAGAGGAAAAGTGAAAATGTCAGCTGCTCACTCGACACCATGGACTGCAGCCTGTAGGGCTCCTCTGTCCATGGAATTCTCCAGGCAAGAAAACTAGAGTGGGTAGCCATTCCCATCTCCAGGAGATCTTCCCGACCCAGGGATCGAACCCAGGTCTCCTGCATTGCAGCCAGATTCTTTACCGTCTGAGCCACCAAATATTTCACTGGGTATTCTCCTTTAGCCAGCCTCGGAAAATGAGGTTCTCGGTCTGTGTAAGGGAGCCCAGGCTTCCTGAAACTTCTACACATTTCTTGAGGCCATTCTGGTGCACCCCCTTAGAACTCCGGCTGGTTTTCTACAACTCACCCTGTGGCAGGGTCAAAGACTGAGAGAGCTAAGATTCCGGGAACCAGGGGAAAGAAAGGCCCATGTCTCAGACACCAGCCACTCTTTGGGACATCCAAGGGGCCAGTGAGAGGCTGGGACTTCCCTGGTGATATAGTGCTTAAGAATCCACCTTGCAGTGCAGGGGACCTGGGTTTGATCCCTGGTCTGGGAACAAAGATCCCACATGCCACAAAGTAACTAAGCACCATGTGTTGTAGCTAAGACTTGATATGGCCAAAAATAAACTAACATTAAAAAATTTTTTTCAGAAGGCTGAACTCTAAAAATAATTATAACAGCCACGATAATGTAGTGGCAATAGCATGGACTACTGTTTATTAAACAGTTATGAAATATCAAGACTCAAGCACTTTACATTGATCATTCAACCCAATCTTAATCACGAGTGTGGTACTTCCAGGATCTTCACTGTCCAGATGAAGACACTGAGGTTCGGGGAGGTGATGAGCTCAACATAGCTTGAAGTTTGACCTCTGACCCCAGAATCCCAGCTCTTTTAGTTATGACATCTACATCTTTAAAAAATTCTCACCCCTTCGATAAAGCTGGACAAAAAATGATAAATGAAAAAATAAAACCTCAACCTTTCCCCTCACTTCCCTTCACCCTAACCAAGGCAGGGGCATGCCTAGGTCCCTAATCCTAACCCATTCATCCTTGGGCGCCCAAGGGTGGGGGTGGAGCTTTGCTCCCCACCTTAGACACCCTCTCCAGCAACCATGGCCCCATCACTAGCCTGTTAAAGAAGGAAGGAATAGACTCTCACTGATTCTTTACAGTCTCGCTATGCAAAATGTGGGCCATGGACAAGAAGCATCAGCATCACCTAGAAACTTGTTAGAAACACAGATGAAGGGTCTCGCCCTAGATCTGCTAAATCAGAACATCTGAGTGTTTTATTAAGTGTTTTTTTATACCTCCTGGAGGCAGAATGACACCTCTACACGGTCCCAATTGTAGCCTGCACGGGGGAGTACACAGCCTCTTCTTGCCTTTAGAGCTTGCCTAACGCCCTGACTTCTGACAACCCACCTTCCCGGACTCCACAAGTCCTAATTCGGGAACTACAACTCCCACAATGCCCGGGGGGGGTTGCTTGGTTATTTTACACGACTACAACTCCCAAAGTGCTTCGCGAGTAACGCCACCCTCCTGGTGCCCATTCTCCCCGGCACCATCAGGACTACAACTCCCACAATGCTCGGCAGCAGAACTACCGTCCCCCAGCGGCTCCAGAACGCCTACGCGGCCGCTCTACCTCTGCTGGGTGAGGCCGGGCTCGGGCGGGGCCCGCGGGGTCTGCAGAGCCCTGGGCTCCTTAGTTCTTCCCGAGACAACACAGACATGGCAGCCGAGAAGGACCAGCAGAAGGATGCCGAGGCGGAAGGACTGAGCGCCGCGTGAGCAACCGAGACCCGAGAGTCCTGGTCCCCCGACCCCTCCCCCCTGGGGGTCCTAGGAATCCCGGCCTCTAGGCATAAGAGTTTGGGCCTCTGTTGTCCTCTTCGAGGACTCTGGAGTCTGGGCCCTCAGCCCCTTTCTCCCCTGAGATCCAGGAGCCTAGGACCATTATCCACCCCAGAACCCCGGAGTCCGGCCCCCCTCGGTCCTCTTCTTGCTGGAGGGTCCGGACTCCATCCCGGTTGGTCGATCGCTGACGTGACCCCTCACCCATCAGGACCCTGCTACCGAAACTGATTCCAGCTGGCGCGGGCCGCGAGTGGCTGGAGCGGCGCCGTGCGACCATCCGGTCCTGGGGCTCCTTCGTGGACCAGCGGCGCTTCTCGCGGCCCCGCAACCTGGGCGAGCTGTGCCAGCGCCTCGTACGCAACGTGGAGTACTACCAGAGCAACTATGTGTTCGTGTTTCTGGGCCTCATCCTGTACTGTGTGTGAGTGCCTCTTCGCCCGTCGGCGCCCCCGTCCCCAGCCCTCCAGGCTGCGTGGCCCGCGCTGGCCGACCCCGCCCTCAGCATCCGGCCCCACCTCTCACTGCCCGGGCCCCATTCCCATGGGATAGTTCTGCCGGGGAATTTTTCGCCGAAGGGCCAGGTCCCTAGTCCCCCCATCAACCTGGCCAGGATACAGTGTGACAAAATGTGACCTAGACTTCCCTGGCCCCAAGCAGATCGCCTGCCATCCGCCGATGGGAAGGTCAGGGCCTCCTTGTCTGGCCTAGCCCCAGCTCCCTGACGCATTTCTCCCTGCCCCCTTCCAGGGCGACGTCTCCCATGCTGCTGGTGGCTCTGGCTGTCTTCTTTGGCGCCTGCTACATCCTCTATCTGCGCACATTGCAGTCCAAGTTTGTGCTGTTCGGTGAGAAATCCCTGCCCAGACTGTTCACATCCTGGTTTCTTGGAACGCAAACCTTTTGACACCAAACCCAAGTCCTTTTGAACCTACATCTGCCCAAGGCTCTATCTACACTAGGTTCCCCCAAACTCGGTCCCTTAAAGTCTCAGACACACCTGATGCTCCCACCCACTCTCAGTGCCCCCAAGTTGCTATCCCCCAAGTCCAGAAGATTCCCCAGAACCCACCTCCGCCTGACTCCTTAAATCTCTTTCCCTCTCCTGCCTAACCTCCTGCTAACGTCAGCTGCACGTACCCCCATCAGCCACCAGGTGGCGACTTTCCACTGGCCTATATCCGTGCTCCTCCTTTCCTGCTTCCTGGAGGAGGAAGTGGAAATCTTGGGATTTCTCAGAGAGGGAAGCTGAGCCCTGTGGCTTAGGTGGTCCTAGACTGGCACCGGAAACACCACTGAGAAGAAAGACAGGCCTGAGGACTTCCTTGGTGGTTCAGTGGTTAAGACCTTGCTTCCTACGCAGGGGGCATGGGTTCCATCCCCCATCAGGGAACTAAGTCACACATTATGTGCGGTGCTGGCAGAAGATTTAAAAATAAAACAGAGGGCCCTGAGTTCCCAACTAGGGGATGCTCAAAGGCTTTGGAGTGGGGTTAAGGGGGAATTGGGCTCAGATGAACAGGTAGACCTAAGACAGAATGCTTCAGAAGCCTGCCGGTCGTGTAGGTAGGCTCGGTGGAGGGGCGCGTCGGGCTAGCCCAGACCATGGAGGGAGCGCTTGGAGTATAGACACGACTTGGCTTCAGCCACAGCTGCCACCAGTACCTGCAGATCTGACCTTCCAATCCACCACAAGAAGCCAGACATCTGTACAGCTGCCCCTTGGTGTCCATAGGGGATTGTTCCAGGAGCCCCTGTGGATGGCAAAGTCCACAGATGCTCAAGTCCCTTATGAAAAATGATGTATAGTACAATGATCCACGGGTTTCCATATGTGGATGCAGAGGGGCGGCCTATTGTTAGGTGAAATTATCCAGTTTTTCCGGCAGCCACAAACCAAATTCTGATGAAATAATGTGCAGACTCAAAAGACACATCCCCAGGTCAGATTTGGCCCTTGGGCTGCCAGTCGGAGGTTCCAGATCTGTGCAAGTGCAGGTTGGAGCAGGAGAACTAATCAGGAGAGGGAGGCTGGGAGCTTCCTAGCAGAAGTGGGGTTGAAGGGCGGGGGCTGAGGAAGGCACTCTGTGTTCCCGCGGTCAGTGGGTGGGGCCAAGGACTGGAGGGCCTTGGCACAAATTTAGATTAGACCCTGAGGCTCCCTGAGCTTGCGAGTTTTGGAGGAGCATCAGGGGTTACTCTGGGAGGAGGCACGAGTCAGAACAGCTGCCCCAATGCCCTCTGCCCCGCAGGCCGGGAGGTGAGCCCTGCCCATCAGTATGCTCTGGCTGGGGGCGTCTCCTTTCCCTTCTTCTGGCTGGCTGGTGCGGGCTCCGCCGTCTTCTGGGTCCTGGGTGAGTACAGGGTCTGGGCAGCAGTGTGGGGCGTGGGGGCCAGGTGAGGCCACCAGGCCCTGAACTGCCCGTTTTCCTGCAGGAGCCACTCTCGTAGTCATCGGCTCCCACGCCGCCTTCCACCAGATGGAGGCTGTGGACGGGGAGGAGCTGCAGATGGAACCCGTGTGAGGTGGCTTTGCAAGAGCCCCCAGCCTCTTGAGCTAGCTGCCCCTGTCACCCCGGTCCCACTTGGCTCTGGCCAAAGGCCCCCTTCCCACGTCAAGACCAGGGAGGGACTCCAGCTTTGGAAATAAAACTGTTACAGTTGTTCAGCAAATATTCTCCCTCTTCTGGGGGTCTGTGTCAGTGATGCTGGGCTCCTGCAGACCAAGAAGGTGGGGGTGGGCCGTGGATGGAGGTCGGGTGGGGCGTGGACAATAAGCAAGATAAATAGCAAATGCGATAGGATGGTCAGTGGCAACAGGTTCTAAGGAGGAGAAAAGAGTATGTCGGGGCCCCTGAGATCACCCACATGTTTCAGGATTTGCTAGGAGGATTCAGGACTCGGGCGCCAGCCATATTCCCAGCTGCGATTTATTATCATGAAGGTTATGAAGCAAAGTGTCGCTCAGTCGTGTCTGACTCTTTGTGACCCCATGGACTGTAGCCCACCAGGCTCCTCTGTCCCTGGAATTCTCCAGGCAAGAATACTGCAATGGGTTGCCATGCCCTTCTCCAGCGAATCTTCCTGATAAAGGGATTGAACCCAGTTCTCCCGCATTGCAGGCACTGTTACCTATGAAGCAAAATCACCAAAGAAAAAAGGTACATGGGGCGAAGTCCAGAAGAAACCAGACGCAAGCTTCCCAGAGCCCTCTCCCAGTGGGTCCCCCAAGCTGGGTGCAGTCACACAACGGTAAAATGCTGTCTGCAGAGAAGTTCACCACAGACTCAGTACCTGGAAAGAAAGCAGGTCTTCAGCATAAACAACGTGGTTTGCATAAACAGTGTAGACGCAGGAGCCATTCTTTCAGGGAGCAGCAAGAACTCTGCTGAAATCCAGGTTCCCAGAGGCCAGACAAGGGCCGCTGCACAAGCACGCCTCTCGAAGGCTGGCCAGTGCCACGTCAACTCCTCACAGAGAAAGTTCTGGAAATGAGTGATAGGTGTAAGAAGCTTCCCTGAGGTGATGTTCAGTGAAGACTTCAATTGAGTGAGTCAGACTTCCCTGGCGGTTCTAGTGATTAAGAATCTGCCTGCCAATCCAGGGAGCATGAGTTTGATCCCTACACCCGGAAGATTCCACATTTGGCGGGCCACCTAAGTCCATGTGCCACAACTACTGAGCCCACGTATCTAAAGCCCCCACTCTGAAACTAGAAGCCCCCCGCCTCTGCCCCGTGCACAGCAAGGAAGACCCAGCACAGCCAAACAATTTTTAAAAATTGAGTGAGGGAGGGAATTCCCTGGTGGTCCAGTGGTTAGGACTGCATGCTCTCACTGCCAGGGATCCAGACTCAATTCCTGGATTTAAGGAATTAAGCTTAATTCCTGGAATTAAGCTTGCATAAGCCATGTGGTGTGGAAAAGAAATTTTTTTTTTTTTGAAAAAAGACCTACTAGCTTTCACACTTAGATATTAATTGGTGGCTAATCACATTTAGTTTGTGAAGCCAGTGAAAGTCACTCAGTCGTGTCCGACTCTGCAACCCCATGGACTATATAGCCCATGGAATTCTCCAGGCCAGAATACTGGAGTGGGTAGCCTTTCCCTTCTCTAGGTCTTCTCAACCCAGGGTTCGAACCCAGCTCTCCTGCATTGCAGGCAGGTTCTTTCCAACTGAGCTATCAGAGAAGCCCCTAAATAATCATAACGTGAGAGCGGGAGCAGCCCCAGATCCCTCCCTCCCAGAGGAAGAACGTTCTGGTGAGAGGAAAGAGTAGGTGAAATGCGGGAGACAGCAGTGGGCCTGGAGGCAGGACAGCGAGGAGGCCCGTGCGGCTGGGGCTGGAGCAGATGGGGCGGCAGGTGGGAGACCCCCGTTTGGCGGGGAAGGGGCATTGGTTTTCCTGAGTGAGGTGAGAGAGGCACCCCTGGCTCTTTGCTGTAACGCAAAGGCCACTGTGTGGTACAACCACCAACTAAACAGGAAGGCGGGTGGCAGGGAAAGCGGGTGGCAGGTGTGATGACCAGCGAGGCGACAGATAGGGCCTGCAGAGCTCCTGCAGAGGGGCTCGCTGAGGAGGTGACGTTTCCACAAGCTCGGAGGGACACAGAGCCGGCCCCAGGAAGAGCCGCGGGCGAAGTGGCCTGGCAGAGGCACAGCGCCCCACACAGCCAGCTGAGGCTGGCCTCCCCACCCTCCAGTCTCATCAAAATCTACTAGCTCACTGTTCTTCTGAGGGCCCCCTGAGTGCCTAGTACTGCTCTGGAATTCTGTCACATATGGTGGCCATCAGCCATGTATGGCAGGTTTCCCTGGTGGCTGAGATGGTAAGGAGTCTGCCCACAATGCAGGAGACCTGGGTCTGGAAGATCACCTAGAGAAGGCAATGGCAACCCACTCCAGTATCTTTGCCTGGGAAATCCCATGGATGGAGGAGGCTGGTGGGCTACAGTCCACGGGGCTGCAAGAGCGTCGGACACGACTGAGAGACTTCATAGCTGTATATGGCTACTAGCTACTTGAAACATGGCTGATCCCGACTGAGATGCGCTGTAAGTATAAATTACACACCAGATTTCAAAGACTTAGTAGGAAAAGAGTGTAAAATATCTCATTAATAATTTACATACTGGTTATGTATTGTAAGGATAATCTATTGGATGTTGTTGTTTAGTCAGTAAATCATGTCCAACTCTTGCAATCCCTATGGACTGTAGCCCACCAGGCTCTTCTATCTATGGGATTCTCCAGGTAAGAATACTAGAGTGGGTTGCCATTTCCTTCTCCAGGGGATCTTCCCAACCCAGGGTTCGAACTGGAGTCTCCTGCATTGCAGGTAGATTCTTTACCACTAAGCCATGGGAAGCTGGTGGATATGCTGGGTATCTGTTGAATATGCTAGGGTTGGATATGTTAGAATAGATTAGTATTTTCACTTTTTTCTTTACTTTTTAAAATGTGAGGGAATTCCCTGGTGGTCCAGTGGTTAGGACTTAGCACTCTCACTGCAAGGGGTGGGGTTCGATCCCTGGTCAAGGAACTAAGATCCCCCATACCACACAGACAGCACGGCCAAAAAAAAAAAAAAAAAGTGATTAGGTAAATAATACAACATTTCATCTGTAGCTCCTATCCTGTTGCTACTAGACATGCTGGCTTAAATGCTGAAGGAACAGCAGTACCACAGTTGAGGCCCTGCCTTCTTGGAACTCATATTCATGAACCAACCAACCAACCAACCAACCAATAGGAAGCTCTCAGATAGCCAAGACTATGAAACAGGAGACTGGACGTGACTAGAGGGTGATTGTGGAAGGCAAGGCTCGATTAGAGTGGAGGGGCCGGGACTTGCTGGGCAATGAGGAGGAGCTTGCCCCTCGGAGGTCTCGGGGAAGAGTGTTCCGGCTGGAGGGAATTGCGCGTGCAAAGGCCTTGAAGTAGGCCTTGCTCAGTGACAAGGCACTGCTGTGGCTGGGGTGAAGGGAGTGACAAGGGAGACGACAGTGGGGAGGATGGCAGGGCCTGGGTCAGGCAGGACCGGGGAGCCACGCGGAGGTTTTGAACTATCGCTTAAGGCAATGTGAAACTATGGAAGGCTTTTGAGCAAGGAAGGGAGACTGGTCAGGTGTGAATGTCAGGAATATCCCCAAGCGACTTCCCTTGGAGGTCTAGTGGTTAAGTGCCGGGAGCCAGCCAGGAATCCCACCCGTGGCAAAGGTCATGAGGAAAGGGGCCTGGCAAAACGCAAAGGTGGGATCAGGCCTCAGGGGTCCCCTTGGACTTTCTCGAGCATCTACCCCCAAAACCAGAGTCTGCCTGCCTTACTGCATTATGCTTTCCACCTATTCTTCTGATGTTACAGGGGGGCTCTCCCCGACCACCTTTCTCTGGAAAAAGTTAACTTAGAGCTCCAGTTAATAGTCTCCTGCATATAAAAGGAGTGGCTCAGCTCAAACACGTCTGATGGCTCTCTAACTTGCCTGACAGGTTTACCTGGACTTTTACAACTGCGCATGTGATTGTTTACAGCCCCTCAACTGTGAGAGGCACGGGAAGCCTAAAACATAGAGCCTTTCAAAGAGTTGAAAGTTATTAGAGTAGTGCTGGTGTAGGATCTCATTATTGGGGCAGTGCTTGTTGCTGAGTTCCCGTATCTCTTATCCACTGTGCACCTGGGAGTGCGTTAGTTAACACAGTTGGGATGTAAGAAAACAAAATAGTAGCCTTGAAATTAACCACATCAGACTTTTGAGTTAATTGGTTCTTTCTTTATGGTAACTTACTGCACCTTTGCTCCCTGAGAAATGTAACTCTGTTTGATACTTTCTGAGGCTGACATAGATTAGAAATATAAAGAAAAAACACTTTGAGGGAAAATAAGTTTTCTGGTTGAGCAGCCTTTATCAAAAAAGGGTCAGAAAATGTTTCACGGGCCTCCAAGGGCAGAAGATGATGTACACAACATCATTTGTGGGAAAGGTATAAAAGTCCCTTTTGAAAATAAAAGTTAACAGGCCTCGCTCAAAGAAGCTTGGTCACCCTGTGTCTTTTTTCTTTTTTTCTCTCTCTTACTCTCTTTTTCAGAATGATCCCTTAGAACATAGAGGCTCCCTGTGTTCACTAATCTTCCCGGGTTTCTAAGACCTGAACGGGAAGACGTTCTGTGTCTTCACTCCCTCGGGAGACCAGGAGGGCACCTGTGGCCTCCGGGAACAGGGCAAACTCCTGTCTCGGGGTTTTATTGGCTTTCTATGTAAACCAAGGAATATCAGCCTCTTTCTCTCTTCTATTTTCTTATCTACAACATTCTTTCCTTATCTCTCTCTAAATCAATTGCCGACTCCGTCCATGCTTCAAATTACCCTGGATCCACCGGAGCTGGACCCCGGCAGTTAAGACTGTGCTTCCTCTGCAGGGGGCACAGGTTCGATCCCTAGTGTGGAACTATGGTCCCACAAGCCGCGCAATGTGGCAAAAACAAACAAAAAAAAAAACAAAAAAAACCCAAAAGCCCACCCTATCCTTTGGGGTCCTGTGGGAGATGGGCTGGAGGCAGTAAGACCTTGGAGGATGAGCCAAGCTGGGGAAGATGAGGCAGGGACTGTGAAATGGAAAGGACGGACAGGAAAAGCAAATTCAGGAAGATGAAGGTGGGGGCTTGGTGACTGGCCTGTGTGGGAGGGAGCAGACAAGGGGAACCCCCAGGCTTTTGGCAAAATGGGGAGACCAGGGGGCTTGTGTGTCCAGGTTCACAGTGTTCCCAGTCACGGGGGCGCAGTTCCAGTAGTTGCCACTAGAGGGCGGAAAAGCGCTTCCTCCAGTCCTCCCGGCGGACGCCAGGGATGGGCTGCTTCTGGCAGAGGAGACTTGGAGTGTCTGCGGCTGCGGGTCAGGCTCTGGGTCTAATCAGAGGCCAAGTTCCCAGCGTGAGGATGGCTGCAGGTGTTCAGTTTGTTCATCCAGATGCCAGTATTCCCAGGGGAGACTGCAATCAGCGTGGGTGGTCACTCTGTGCAGTTTCCGTTGCTGGGCCTGGAGTGAATGTGGTCAGACTGCCTTGCTTGAGGGTGACTGAGACCGGAGTCCCGAGGACCGGGGCCTGAGATCACTGGGGCAAGGGATCAAAGCCTGGGTCTGGGAGCAGCAGGATGGGACTCAGGCCAGAGGCCTAATCTGGAGGTGACTGACTGCAAGTCCCTAACTCTGATATTGAGACCAGCAGCTTCCACGGGGCTGTTCATGAGTAGGGGGTCACTTCCCCATCTATCCCTTCCTGAATTGGAGTTGAAAGGTTTGTTTTCGGGTAACAGAAACTGGGGAACTTGGTGTCTCACCAAGAACCAAAAGTCTGGTTGTCTGTTTTGGTGATGGAGGTTGGGGGTCCAGTTGGCTGGTTGGGGTGACAGATTGAGGATCTGGCTGTCAATTTCATGACTGAAGAGCCCGTGGGCTCAGGTTTGGGGTGACAGGGTCAGTGGACCTACTGGTCTATCTAGTGTAGAGTGCAGGACCAGGGGGTGCTTGCCCTTCTCCTGGGGTGTCAGACTGGGCATCTGATTGTCTTGTTTGGGGTGACAACTTGGAATCCAGTCCCTGATTTGGGGTAATGGAAATTGGGGTGCTCAGTTCCTCAGTCGTGTCTGACTCTTTGTGACCCCATGGACTGTAGCCCACCAGGCTCCTCTGTCGATTCTCCAGGCAAGAACACTGGAGTGGGGAGTGGGTTTCCACCTCCTTCTCCAGGAGATCTTCCTGACCCAGGGGTCAAACCCAGGTCTCTTGCATTATCAGGCGGATTCTTTACCACTTGCACTACCTGAAAAGCCCCGGAAATTGAAGATCTGTTGTCAACTTTTAGGTCGCTTATCTGGCTTGGGGTGACAGACTGGGAGTCCTGATGACACTGGGAGTCCAGGGCCCTAGTTTGGGATGACAAGGTAGTGGGCCCCCTGCACTGGGGGCAACCTGGTGGGGGGCTGCTTGTTTCCTTGAGGTGGCAGAGACAGGTAATACTGTCTGGCTGGTGGTGACAGAGCCTGGGGGTGCCCTTGTGTCATTTAGGACACCAGGAGTTGGGGGCTCTCTGCCCAATGTGAAGTGGACAGCAAATGGGAGATTTTTTTTTTTTTAACAACATTTGCTGGTTTTTTTCTTTTTTTTTTTTTTTTGGCTCTGCCACATGACTTGCAGAGTATCAGTTCCCCAATCAGGGGTTGAACCTCCAGGCCATGGCAGTGAAAGCGCTGAATCCTAACCACTAGATTACCAGGGAACTCCCCAGGAGATCTTTTTTTTTTTTTTTTTAGTTTGAAGAATGTCCACTTGTCTAGTTTGAGATTAAAACACTGGATCTTGTTCTCAAATTTTTCTGTTTTTTGACATGCTGCAAGTTGCATGCAGCACCTTAGTTCCCCAACCAGGGATCGAACTTGCACCCCTTGCAGTGGAGACGTGGAGTCTTAACCCCTGGACTTCCAGGGAAGTCCCTAGTTCTCCAAGTTTAAGTGACAGATTAGGGATTCTTTTATCTGGTTGGGAGTGATTGAGACCAGAGTTGTGGGAGGTGTTAGGCACTGGGGTTCTTGTCAAGGTTGGGGTGATGGAGACTAGTCTAGTCTGGGGTGACAGACTGAGGGTCTTATTGTCTAGGTTTTGGTGACCAAGACTGGGCTCTGGAGTTTCTTTAGGGGTGTCAGAGTTGGCGTCTTGTCTTTCTGAGGGTGATAGAATGGTAGTCTAGCTGTTAGGGTGAGATGCCAAAATTCTAAGGTTTGGGATGCCAGATTGAGGATTCAGTTTCTAGTTTGGAGCTCTAGAAACTGGGGGTCTGGTGGGCTCCGCTGGGGTGTCTGAGACTCATAGACTGATTATTCCTTTTGGGGTTCAGAGACACAAGGCTGGTTGTCTGACGGGATTATAGAGGCCAAAGGTCTGGTTGTTTAGTTTAGGGTGATGGCACTGGGCATAAGGGTGTTAGTTTGGGTGAAAGACATTGGGGTGACCCCCTGGATGGTATGAAGAGGCAGACACTACAGGTCTGGTTGCCTCGTTGGGGTGACAGACCGACTGGACTCCTCCTGCCTGTCTTGAGAGGCAGAGACCAGGATGGCCATCACCATGAGGTTTCAGAGGGCTGTGGAGTTTCTTTGTCTAATGTGAAGTGCCAGAGCCTGGGGTTCCAGATGTCTGGCTTGGGACATCAGAAGTGGGGGTTCTGGGACTTCCCTTAGTCCAGTGGCTAAGATGCCATGCTTCCATTGCAGGGGGCCTGGGTCCAATCCAGTTCCTGGTCAGGGAACTACATCCTTCCAACTAAAAAAAAAAAGATCCTGCATGTTGGAACTAAGACCTGACATAGCCAGATAAATTTAAACTATATTAAAGAAAAAAAAAAGAAGAAGTGGCAATTCAGGACTTCCCTTGTGGCCCAGTGGCTGAGAATCCGCCTGCTAGTGCAGGGGATGTGGGTCTGATCCCTGGTCTTGGAAGACCCCACAGGCTGCAGGGCAACTAAGCCAGTGTGCCACAGTTATTGAGCCCATGCGCTCAGGAGCCTGCGTGCTCAGGAGCCTGTGCTCCACAACAAGAGAAACCACTGCAGTGAGAAGCCTGTGCGTCGCAACTAGAGAAAGTCCCTGCTCACCATAACTAGAGAAAGCCCGCACGGCGCGAGCAATGAAGGCCCAGGCAGCCAGAAAAGAAAAAAGAAAGAAAGAGATGGATTCATGTGTCTAGACTGAGGTGTCAGAGACCAGAGGTTCTAGGATTCAGAACCTGATTTAGGGCAACAGAGACTAGGAGGTTAGTTGCCTAGTTTGGAGATTAGGGATCAGCTGTTCATTTGGGGGTGAAATGATTGTGACCTAAGGGTTGCGTTTAGGGTGACGTAGAATGGAAGTTTGCTTGTCTAGTTTGGCAGAGGTGAGACCAGGGTTCTGGTTGTCCAGTTTAGGATGACAGACTGGAGCTTGACTGATATGATGAAGGCTGCAGGGGCTGGGGGCCAGGTCTCTAGCTGGAGGTGACATTTATGTATCCAGGTGCCCTGTGTGGAGTGACGGAGCCCGGAGGTACCATTGTCTTATTTAGGGGGGGACAGAGACTGAGTCCCAGGGCATATTTGGGGTGTCAGAGACTGAAGGTTAGACTGGATTCCGGGGACAGTCAGTTGACACAATCTGGAGGTCTGTTTGCCTACTTTTGTGGGACAGAGCTTACCGTCCTGGTTGTATATGGAGTGACAGATGGAATCTGGCTGTTGAGGGTCAAACTGGGGGTACCAAGGAATATTTGGGGGTTTGCCTGTGGGTCTGTTATCTAGTTTTGGGGATATAATATTGGGTTCCAAGGTGTATATGGGGTGAGAGACCAGGGGTATTGCTGTGTGGCTTTGGGGAGACAGAGTCCATGGTCCCAGGGTATATTGGGGGTGATAGAAAGGTTGTCTCATTTGGGGGATCAGAGACTGGGGTCCCAGGGTATATTTGAGGAGACAGAGAATGGGGTCTGGTTGTCTCATTTGTTAAGACAGTGACTGGGATCTCAGAGTGTATTTGGGGTGGCAGAGGTTGAAATCTGTCTAGTTTTGTGGAATAAACACTCAGGCCCCAGAGCATATTTGGGGTGACAGAGGTTTGGATCAGGGTCTAATTTCACAAGACAGAGACTGAGGTCCCAGGGAGCATCTGGGGTGACAAAGTCTGGGATGTGGCTGTGTGTGTTGTGGGGCTGAGAGACTGGCATCCGGGGTGTTTGGGGGTGACTGTCTTGTTTTCTAATCTGGGATGTGGCTGTCTGTGTTATGGGGCTGAGACTGGCATCCAGGGTGTTTTGGGGTGACTGTCTTGCTTTCTAATCTGGGATGTGGCTGTGTGTGTTGTGGGGCTGAGACTGGCATCCAGGGTGTTTTGGGGTGACTGTCTTGTTTTCTAATCTGGGATGATGACTGGCATCTTTTGTCTAGTTTGGGTTGACAAGGATCAGGGTTCAGTTGTCCATTTGGGGGAGACTGGTACTGGGATCAACTGTCTAGTTTGAGGTGATGAGACCAGGTGTCTAAGGCAGCATAGGTGGGGGACAGCATCTCTCCCTTCCAGGTGACTGCTTGTCCCTGGATCGGGAGCCAATTCATGTGAACAACGGCGCTAGCGGTAAAGAACCCACCCACCAACGCGGCAGACGCAAGAGACGCAAGGTCGATCCCTGGGTCTGGAAGATCCTCTGGAGGAGGGTACGGCAACCCACCCCAGTATCCTTGCCTGGAGAATCCTATGGACAGAGGTGCCTGGTGGGTTACAGTCCATGGGGTCGCTAAGAGTCAGACACGACTGAAGCGACTTAGCATGCACGTATGTTGTGAACAGTGGTTCAGCTGAGGGTGAAATTGTGAGGCCAATCATTTACTTTGGAATGATAGAACTGAGGTTCTCAAAATATATTTGGGGTGAGGGATGGGGTGACTGAGAGTGGGGTGCCAGTGGAGAGTTGGGGGGGAACTGAGATGGGGGGCTAGCTTGCTTCCTGTGGGTGGCAGAGACCAAGTACCCTGTTGGGGTGTCAGAGACTGGAGTTCTGCTAGTCGACTTTGGAGTGACAGATAAGCACTCAGTTGCCTGGCTTGGGGAGATGCACCCTGGGGATCCAGTGACCCGATTCAAGATGACACATGGCATTGTGGAGATGGGTTATGTTTCCATACCAAGGGTCTGCTGCTCCATTTAGGGTGGCGTGACAGTTGGCGGGGGGACCTAATTTCTTATGACAGAGATTAAGGTTCAGGGTGTAGTTTGGGGTGGAGAAGGCAATGGCACCCCACTCCAGTACTCTTGCCTGGAAAATCCCATGGATGGAGGAGCCTAGTGGGCTACAGTCCATGGAGTCGCTAAGAGTCAGATATGACTGAGCGACTTCACTTTCACTTTTCACTCTCATGCATTAGAGAAGGAAATGGCATTTCCTTCCATTCCAGTGTTCTTGCCTTGATAGTCCCAGGGACGGGGGAGCCTGGTGGGCTGCTGTCTATGGGGTCACACAGAATCGGACATGACTGAAGCAACTTAGCAGCAGCAGCAGCAGCTGCAGCTGTCTAACTTGGGATGCAGAGACTGGGGTGTGGTTGTGAAGTTGGTCAGACTGAGGACCATCAGTTTTAGTCCGAGGAGGCAGAAACTGTCACTTGAGTCCTCCGGTTTGGGGTGCAGAGCCTGGGGACCTGGTGCCTTCCAAGTGCTGAATCTGAGAATGCTGGTGCCTGAATATCCCTGGCGAGGACTGAGTCAGGGGTCTCCTGCACCCAGGGGTGGGGTCCCTGAGTAAGCGTGGCCTCGGTGTGGACCCCTGTTTGAGGGTTACTGAAGCTGAAGACTCTGGGCTGTTGAAACCAGAGAAGAAATTCCCTGGCAGACCAGTGGTTTTGCTTCCACTGCCGAGGGCTCAGGTACAATCCCCAGTTGAGGAACTAAGATCCCGCATGTCATGTGATGAGGCAAAAAAAAAAAAAAAATAGAAAAGTGGAACAGGAGAGGTTGGGACTCCAGGGCCCAGGATCCACTTGAGGGGTTCTTGATTGGGTCTGGGGATGTCTGTAACACGGAAGGCTGGGGGCTTTCAAGGTAAGGACACGTCCGCACGTGAATGTGGAGGTGGTGGGCACAGCAGAGATACCCAGCGTGGGGAAGATCGACGACGAGACCCAAACACAGGCCTTGGGGGAGGAGCGGGCCTCTGAGGCGAGGGCACAATGGGCTGTGGAGCTTTCTGGCTCGGGGATCAGGCTGGTTCAACTGCCTTCATCAAACACAACTGCGTCTTGAAGGTCAGAGTCGAGTCTGGGGTCACATGGCTGTGGGGGTTGAGGTGCATTGTTACAGGTGATGAAAACCGGGGACTCAGATCCGTACCTTGGGAAGATCCTGAATTTAGCTGATTGGAGCCCCTCCTGCCAAGTTTTGCTGCTCATGAGCCCACGTTCCTGGTTTGGGTGCCTAGGTTCTGTATCTGTGACAGTGCAGACTTACATGAGGCCCGGAGGGGGGTCCCTGAGCCTGGCGTTAGTGCTGGAGACAGCCTGGATGGTACGACTGGAGGGGCCTCCTAGGCCACTTCCCCTGTCAAGACTGGGTGAGCCTGGGGACTCAGCTGTCCAGTTGAGACTGACTGGCTTGGGGTTTACTGATGACCACATTCGGCAGCCCCTTTGCTCATTTGGGGGCTTCCCAGATGGCTCAGTGGTAAAGAACCCGCTTGTCAATGCAGGAGACGCGAGTTCGATCCCTGGGTCGGGAAGATCCCTGGGAAAAGAAAATGGCAACCTACTCCAGTATCTTGCCTGGGAAATCCCATGGACAGAGGGACCTGGTGGGCTCCAGTCCACAGGTCACAAGAGTCGGACACAACCTAGTGACTAATCAACAGCATGTCCATTTAGGGGTCCTATTGATGACTTTAGGACTGACTTAAGTTTGGGGCTCGCTAAGCCCAAGTGTCCCATGCCCTGGTTTAGAGAGTATCGACCCTGGGTGCCCAGATGCCAAGCTTGTGGGTGACCTGCTATATGGGTTTCAGTTGTGGATTCTGAGAGGGGCTTGCTATGGCTTTACTTGACTGTGGGGCCCTGAAGTCTGGTAAATTTAGGGGTGAGACTGTGATCTGCATTCTAATTTTATTTTTAATTGGAAGATAAGTACAATATTGTGATGGTGTCTGCCATACACCAACATGAATCAGGCATAAGTATACATATGCCCCCTCCCTCTTGAGCCTCCTTCCCACCTCCCTCCTCATCCCACCCCTCTAGGTTGTCACACAGCACCAGTTTGGGCTTCCCACTGGTGATCTATCTTACAACTTCCCTGGTGGCTCAGGTCATAAAGCATCTCTGTCTGCAATGTGAGACCTGGGTTCGATCCCTGGGTTGGGAAGACTCCCTGGAGAAGGAAATGGCAAGCCACTCCAATACTCTTGCCTGGAAAATCCCATGGACAGAGGGACCTGGTAGGCTACAGTCCAACCATATGTTACCTATCTTGCATGGGTGACATGTATGTTGCCTATCTTACATGGGTGATGTGTATGTTGCCCATCTTACATGGGTGACGTGTATGTTGCCCATCTTACATGGGTGACGTGTATGTTGCCCATCTTACATGGGTGATGTGTATGTTGCCTGTCTTACATGGTCATGTGTATGTTTTGATGCTGCTCCCAGATCACCCTACTTTGTCTCTGCCCCACTGTGTCTGCAAGTCTGTTCTCTGTGGCTGTGTCTCCATTGCTGCCCTGCAAACAGATTCATCAGTCCCGTCTTTGCATTCTAATTTGAGGACTAATGCTGGGGCCCTAAATGCTGAAGTAGAGGTGACTTACCTTGGCGTCCAGATGGGAGGTTCTGGGACCCCAGCGCCCTACTCTGGGGATAGCTGAGACAAGCTGCTCAGATGTCTAGTTTTGCTGTGCTTAGTTGCTCAGTCTTGTCCAACCCTTTGCAACCCCAAGGACTGTGGCCCACCAGGCTCCTCTGTCCATGGAATTGTCAGGCAAGAATACTCGAATGGGTTGCTGTGCCCTCCTCCAGGGGATCTTCCCGACCCAGGGATTGAACCAGGGTCTCTTGCATTGCAGGCGAATTCTTTACCAGCTGAGCTACCAGGGAAGCCCCAATGTCTAGTTTTGGGGGGCCGAATATGGGGTCTCCAGATGCTGAGGTCGAGATGACCAACAGAGAGTCCATGGGCCAGTCCAGGGTGACCGCCGGGGCCTAGATGTCAAGTGTGGCGGTGACCCTCCTTGTTGCCTGCAGTTGACTCTGTCTTCAAATGCCTCCTTGGGGGGTCACTCTTGTGTGTCAGAAGACTAGTTTTGGGGGGCATTTGAGAGGGGGGGATGCTTGACTAGCTGGGGATTACCAATGAATACATAAAATTAGGGGTTCACTGAGCCTTGAGGCCTAGCAGCCAAAGTCTGAAGTGACTGTCACTGGGCTTCCTTATATCCAGTTTAAGGGTGATGGAGTTTAGAGTTGCCTGTTGTAGGGGTTGGAGGTGATGGCAACCCCCTCTAGTACTCTTGCCTGGAGAATCCCCATGGACAGAGGAGCCTGGTGGGCTGCAGTTCACGGGGTTGCACAGAATTGGACAGGCCTAAGCAACTAAGCACAGCCCAGGATGGTGTCTGAAGTCAATCACCCAGGTACCTAGTTAAGGGGTGATTCACACGGAGGCTTAGACCTTGGAGGGCCTAGATGCCTGGTTTAGGAGTGGCTTAATGTGGGGTTCTTAATACCTACTTTGGGGTGAGCCAACCTTGGAGCCCAGATGCTGAGTCTAAGTTTGCCAACTAGCGGGTTTCTAATGCTTATTTTGCTTTGGGGGTACTGAGACCAAGGGTCCAGCGGTCTCTTTTTGAGGTTTCTCAGCATCAAGTGTTGTTTAGACTGTGGTGATGAAGAGGTTGGAGATGACTGCCCCTGGGGTCCCCCTGCTTATTTTAGTTTTTAAATTCTTTTATTTTTATTTTTTGGCCACGACACTTGGCACGTGGGATCCTAGTTCCCTGACAGGGATTGAACCCATAACCCCCTCATGGAGCCCCAACCAGTGGGCCACCAGGGAAGCCCCCATCGTTTATGTCAGTGGTGACAGTGGCTCTGAATCCAGGTACACACTTGGGGGCTGGATGAGCCTCGAGACTTAGTCAACAAGTCTGGGGGTGACTGTGGATCCCCGATGTCATGATGGTGGGTAATTGGGCTGAGGTCCAGAAGTCTGAGCTGGGGAATTGAGGCTAGCTTGAGGCATCTGACTGTGGGGGCTCACATTTCCAGTCTGGGGGAAATCACTGAGCTTAGGGATACAGAGGCTTAACTTTGGGGAGGGCTTGAATTAGTCTCCTGTGGCCAGTAACAAACCTAGTGGCTTAAAACAGGAGAAATTTATTCTCTCCCAGTTCTGGAAGCCAGAAGCCCCAAATGAAGATGTCAGCAGGGCTGCCATCCCTGCAAAGTCTCCAGGGGAGGATACTTCCCAGTCTCTTCCTGCCTCGGTCCTCACATGGCCTTCTCTGCATCTGTGGTTTGCTTCTCTTCCGTCTCCTATAAGGACATCATCATCATCATTGGATTTAGGACCTCTCCCTAGCTAATGCAGGATGGTCTCATCTGGAGATCCATCACTTAATGATATCCTTTTTTTTTTTAACTTAAATATTTAAAAAAATTTATTTATTATTTATGTGTTTTCGCCGTGCTGGGTCTTTGTTGCTCCATGGGCTTTGCTCCAGTTGCAGCGAGCAGGGGCTTCTCTCTAATTGCGGCATGCAAGCTTCTCATTGCAGTGCCTTCTCTTGTTGCAGATCGCAGGTTCTAGGGCATAGGGGTTTCAGTAGCTGCTGATCCCCAACTCTGGAGTACAGGCTCAACAGTTGTGATGCATGGCCTTAGCTGCCCCACGCATATGGAATCGTCCTGGACCAGGGATCAAACCCATGTCTCCTGCGTTGGCAGGTGGATTCTTTACCATGGAGCCACCGGGGAAGCCCCAACTTAATGACATCTTCAAAGGCTCTTTATCCAATAATGTCACATTAGCAGGTTAGGACATGGGCATCTTTGGGGGAACCACTGCAACCCACCACAGGGGTGTTTGAGGAAGGCACCGTACATTCTGAGTTTGTTTCTCCGATTATGACGTTCCCAGAATTTATTTTAGGATGACTGACCTTGAGGGTTGGCTGCACATGCCTAATTTGGAGGTTTCTGGCTTGATGTGCCTACTTTTAGTATAACAGCCTGTGAGATATTAATAGTTAAGTGTAGGAGTAACTGAAGGTTGGGGGCCAGAGGTATAGTTTGGGGACTGTAGTTTGTAGTCGTTCAGTTGTGTCCAACTCTTTGCAACCCCATGGACTATACAGTCCATGGAATTCTCCAAGCCAGAATACTGGAGTGGGTAGCTGTTCCCTTCTCAATGGGATCATCCCAATCCAGGGGTCAAACCTAGGTCTTCTGCATTGCAGGTAGATTCTTTACCAGCTGAGCCACCAGGGAAGCCCAAGAATATTGGAGTGGGTAGCCTATTCCCTTCTCCAGGGGGATCTTCACAGCCCAGGAATTGAACCAGGGTCTCCTGAACTGCAGGCAAATTCTTTACCAGCTGAGCTACCAGGGGAGCCAATTTGGGGATCACTAAGCTTCAGTGTCAGAGTCCTGTCTTTGGGGATGCCTGAGGTTGGGAGGCTAGCTGCCTAGTTTGTGGGTTAACTTATTAAGTCCCCAAGTCTTAGGGGAGGTAATGGGGGAGGGAGCTCAGATGTGCATTTTAAGGACAACTGATGATGGAGTTCCAGATGACAAGTTGGGGAGTTAGTCAAGCTGGTTGTTCAAATGCCTTGGTTAGAGTTACTAGTGATTGGGTCCAGATGCAAGGCTGGGCTGTGGGGAGAGTGAGTGTCTGAGTCTGTCGGGGCAATTAGATGACTAATGTCAAGTTGCTACGGGGTTCCTGACCTTGTCTTAGTGGAAATTGAGTCTGAGGAGCCAGCCAACTGTCTAGTTTGAGGGAATCTTAAGCGGGGTGGGGCCCCAAACCCAAGTTTGGAGTGAGTCTGGGGCCCCAGTTGTCAAGACTGGAGTTGCTCAGTTCTGGGGTGACTGAGTCTCAGCCCCACTTCCTAGTTTGTGTTGACAACAGCAGTCACACCCTGTGTGGGGTGAGAGCAGCTGGGGGCCTGTTTGTCTAGTCCTGGTGACTTAGCTCAAGGTCCTGATGTTTGCCTAGGGCTCAGTGAGGAAAGTCTAGTTTAGGTGTGCCAACTTTAGGGTCTCTGATGCCTAACTCTGGGGTGACTGAGTCTGAAGGAATAAGTGTCCACTTTAGGGGTGACATGTGGAGTTATTGACTTATTTGGGGGTGAATGATCTGAGGTCCAGCTCCCTTATCTTCTCAGTGTCTTGGGATGGAGGTTTGGAGTGAATGGAGCTGGGGTCCAGAGCCCTTGTCTAGGGGTGTCTGGGGCTGGGCTGTGGGTAGAGCGGGTGTCTGAGTTTGAGTAACTTTATATGGCCTAGGATGACTCAGCTCAAGGTATGGGTCTGATCACAGGGGTCTCTAGTCTGCTTGGGGGTTTCGAGAGATGGTGGGGACTCACGCCTGGTTTGTGGGTTTGCAGCCGCCTCCTTTGGGGGAATTGGAGACTGGGGCCCAGAAGTGCTAAAGATCCCAGCCATCCCCAGGTCTGAGGAACCCCAGCTTCAGTGCTGCCCCCAAGACTGGGCCCCTTCTGTGGATCTTGCGGGCTGATCCATTTCTGGGGTGACTGATTTGGGGGTCCCACGCCTGGCATACGTGAGTCTGGAGGGGACAGAGGCGGCCCGGGCGGGGCGGGTGTGGGGGCGCTGAGGCGCAGAGCCGGGCTGCGGCCCCGGGGGCTGGCTGCGGCGGGGGTTCCCGCGGGAAGCAGAGCGCGGCGGGGCAGCCGGCGGCGGGAGGGCGAGCGCGGGAGTGACAGGAGAGGAAGAAAAATGGGCCGAGAAATCAGAGTGGACGCGCGAGGGGCGCGAGTCCGGGAGCCGGCGGCGGCGGCGGCGGCGGCGGCGGCGGCGGCGGCGCCTCTGCCTCGGGGGACGCCGCCCGCGCGCTTTCCCGGGGACCCCCGCCCTGGAGGCTGGAGCCGGTGATCCGTCCCCTCCCCTAATTCCAACCCCGCGCCCCTCCGGGTTCCGGGATCCAGGTCCCCTCTCCGGTCCCCTGTGCCCCTCCCGAGCTCTCCCTCCCTCCAGGGAGTTCTGTTTACTTTCTCCACCTCCGGACCCTTGGGCGCGGCACCTTTTCCCCTCGTCCTCCGCCTGCTTTC
Organism: Madoqua kirkii; assembly: GCA_006408675.1. Taxonomy (NCBI): domain Eukaryota; kingdom Metazoa; phylum Chordata; class Mammalia; order Artiodactyla; family Bovidae; genus Madoqua; species Madoqua kirkii. Next base: position 25,042 of record SJYC01056870.1, read on the forward strand.
TATGCGTGTCGCCCACTTTCTAAACTCTGCCTCTGCGGCCGAAGCCCCCTCCCCGCCGCCTCCGACGCCCCCTCCTCCTTTCCTAACTCTTCCCCTGCAGTACAACTCCCTCCTCCTTCAACCCCACCCTCCCCCATATTTTCTGCA